>JANAVB010037818.1:7513321-7600821 GCA_029216955.1 Iris pallida | reverse complement strand
GGGGAGTCGGTGGACAGGTGGGGCGGGTGTTGTGGTGGTGGTGATGACGGTAAAGAAGGTAGAGTAGAGGGTGTCGACCGGTGTTGGTGATTGGCAACGATAGGGTGGTTGTGCCGTATGTGGTAGCGAAGGCGGCTGTGGTGATGCAGGGGACGGGTCAGAATGGTGGTGGCTGTGCTAGAGGTGAACATGGTGGTGGTGGTTTTGTGGCGGCTAGGCAGTGGATCTCCGACGATAGGCCGGAGAGGCCGAGGCAGGGCTACAGATGGGTTGGCAGGGACTTGGTCAGGGAAAATGGCGGATGATGGAAATTTAGGATTTCAGAAAGTTTGCTATGTTGTAAAATATTGGAGTGTCCCAAATATTTATAGGATAGACTAGAAACCCTAATGGCAGAATGGTAAATATAATAGAACTAGGAGAAATAGTAAAAAACTACTAACTACTAACACTAACTGCCAATAATTAATTAATACTAATCTACTAGTTTAGCTAATTACTAGCTAATTTCCAATTAGCTACTAACTAGCCAAACGATAGCAAGACTAGAAGTCCTAGCCCATAATCCAGCCAAAGGTTGGTACGCTAGAATGGACTAGCCCACGATCCAAGTCCTAACTTGGTAGGCTAGAACTAGGACTGAAATGGTCTTAGTCTAATACATAACAAAAATATAATAATTACAAATTATCAAAAACTATAAGATTCAAATAAAATAGGAATAAAAGTATATTTAATTAAAAATAATATTTTGACAAATTATTTCTTATATAAAAGAAATATTTATATCTTATGAAAAAAATTAGAAAATGGACAAAAAATTATTTAGGATAAAATCCCATATAATATGGTTTTCTCAAAACCAAAGACCCAACAAAACATATTATGGTCAAAAATACACTTCATATTAAAATCCACGATTTTAAAGATTTAAAAAAATTCAGAAAATAGAAAATACAATATTTTGGGAAAAATCCAGAATTCGATTAACGGAGGTTACAGACGGCATTCCTTTGGTCGATGCTTTCATCGTTGGGGTATTGTCACCAAGCTCCCACGGGGGTAGAGAAACTTCATCGCTGACATGCATCGCAAGAAGTTGGAGGTGGATCTTGAGCGCCTCTTGCACTGAATTCATGCTAAAGACGAGTTGAGGGCTCAACTCAAAGTGGACACCTTGTCCAAATAGATGGACAAGCCCAACTTAGTGCAAGGAGGTAACTCTAAGGAGAAGAAGAAGGCTCCCTACTATAAGAAGGAGGACGTTCACTATCTAAATGTGAAGTCGGCTCAGTTCAAACCAAAGTCCAATGAACCTGGAACTTGTTTCAACTATGGCAAGAAAGGCCACTGGAGGAAGGACTGCAAGGAAAAACCCGAACAAAAAGAGCAAGACGAGGTTAAATTTGTTGTTATGATTTCAAAGTTGACTCAACTAGTACTGACATGGACTGGTAGAGAAATACTAGGACATCGTACCATGTTTGCTCAAAGGAGTGGTTTACCACGTATATATAAACCAGTTTTTGAGAAGGTTATGGTGGTGAACCAGACACAAGCTAAAGTTTTAGGGATCGGGATGGTGGTACTAAAACTGGTTTCGTGGAAGTCGTTGATGCTTCAGGATGTGAAGCATGTACCAGCTATAGCCAAGAACCTGGTCTCAGAAAGTCTGCTCTGCAATACAGGCTTGAGGATGGACATTAACACTAGTCAGGTAGTTATATCTTATAAATGAAGATACTTCAGAAAGGCTTATTGTACCGAAGGGATGTTTAAACTTAAACTTGTAACTCCAATGTAGATAATAAATACAGTCTCTTCTTCTGGTTGTTCTCTTGAGTTGTGGCATAATAGACTAGGACTTGTTCATATAAAAGAACAAACAAGATGCCTAGTCTAGGGCTTATTTCCAAATATGGTGGATATGAAAGTGTAGAAGTATGAGGTCTGTGCGCAGATAAAGATCACTAGAAAATTGTTCAAGCGGGTAAACCGAAGTATAGATCTTCTGGAGTTGGAGCACTCAGATATCTGTTACTTTAAATTATTCTCTATAAAGGCCATGATAAAGTACTTCATTACTTTCATCGACGATTTCTCAAAGTACACGTTCGTTTATCTGCTCAAGCCTAAAGATGAAGCGTTTGAGAAATTTAAGGACTTCAAGACTGAAGCCGAGTGTCAAACCGGACAACAACTTAAGAGACTCAAAAGTGATCAAGGTGGAGAGTACAGGTCTCATGAATTTGCATCGTTCTACAAAGAACATAGAATTGTTAATGAGGCAACTGCTCCGTACTCTCCTTAATCAAATGGTGTTACAAAAAAGAAGAACAGAACATTAACAAAGATGATGAACTCGATGTTTTTGACTGTGGGTCTTCCAAATTGCTTCTAGGATAAAGATGTGCTTACTGTTGGGCCCACTGGTCATGATAATACCTGATTTTGATAATCAACGTCAACTTTATTCCATATATAAAATATACACAGCTGCAGGTATCAAGTCAGAATGTCTGCACCTACTGCTACAGGCATCTCGTCCTCATCAAGAACCAAAATTGATGGAATCAAGTTCAAGACTTTCTCCATCTTTCTTATGTATTTTTATCTTTATTTAAGTCTAAGAAAGTATGTAAGATTGATCGAATCGGTACTAGATTAGTTATTTTTAGTCCACAAAATACAGCCTTCCTATCCCCCAAAATTCCTAACCAAAGTCCACAAACAAAATAGCCCAATATCCATATATTTTGTAAATATATCCAAATGGCCCAAATCTGTTCTGTTTGAACCCTGACAGAACTCGGCCCGAGTTAGGTCAAGTTATTTTTGGTCTTCCTGGATATTTGTATCCAATGTTTGAATGTGTTCGAATGCGAGATTTCTGCATCCAAAATCTGCCCAAACTCTGCCTGAATTCAGTCTATAAAAATACTATAAATAGAGAAGAACTTTTATATTTTAAATATCTTATTCACTTTATCTTCTCTCTATTCCTTAGGTATTTTCTACGAGCTATACACTTTCATATTTAGCCTATACTACTCTTAGACAAGCCAGTATCAGTTTTAGTTAAATCTAGAGTTTGATTTAAAGAGTTATATCGGAGGCTATCCCATTCCGTTTTCAAACACCTTTAGGAGTCAGTCGTGCACTCGTCGCCAAGCACGGTATTGTTGAAGTTGGTCGTGCACTTTCCTCCAAGCACGATGTTGTAAGAGTTACAAGTACTTAATTAAAGCTTGTGCCGTAGTGGATTAACATCGAACAAGAGAACTCGAGATTGGATTAGTCCTCCACGAGGGATACCAGTATATATCACTTTGTCACTGAGTTTGATTCTTCTTAACTCTTTATTTTTGTTTGTGATTCATATATTGATATTCATCTGTTCTTACCTATATTTGATTAGCCATATTAAATAGTTTTAAATTATGATATTTATTCTGCTACACGTACACACTCTATTTACCTCCCTCTAGAGGTGCTCAATGGCCCTACAATTGGTATCGAGCAGGTTATACAAATACATAACCACCAAGAGGGTATATATGGCAGCCGTTAAATCTACTCTCAACGGTGAAGGACAATCCACAAATAGACCTCCACTATTTGATGGAACAAACTATATGTATTAGAAAATATGAATAACTTTCTTTCTTAAGTCACTGGACTTCGACTTTGGTCGATAGTTATAGACGGTTACAAGAAACCGCCTAGAACAGTGATTGATGGTTTCTTGTAGACAAATCCCATGATAAGTATACTGAGCATGAAAAGACACAGGCTAGTCTAGATGCACGAGCTATCAATGCACTATTCTGTGCAGTTGACAAAACTGAGTTCAATCGCGTATCTACTTGTGCCACATCAAATAAGATTTGGAGACTTTTTGGGATAACTCATGAAGGAACTTCCCAAATGAAGAAATCCAAGATTAGTAGATTGACACAAGAGTATGAGACATTCAAGATGAAACTCGGTGAATTAACTACACAGATATTCACTCATTTCCTAGATATTACTAATCCTACAATCTACTGGAAAGGATTATATAGCAACCACGAGAAGATCAGGAAGGTACTGCATGTTGGCCCATTGGTCATGGTCAAACCTGATTTTAATAATTAATCAAACTCTGTCTCGACATACGAAATAATTTAGATATTTACTAAAAATGTTCTGGACACTGATCGAGATTGGATATCTACTCAGTTCAAGACAGAAGCTCTGTTTTCCACTCAAGACTGTATTTCCTTACGCAATATAATTTTCATTTTTATTGAGTCTAGAAATACGTTCTGCATCAAATCGTACTGGAAAATAGGCTATCCGAAATCATTTTTCAAAACTGACCTATCATTTTTAAAATGAACTATGTTTTTAAAAAATATCTACTTTTACAAAAGCTTCTGAAGGATTTTCAAAAAGCCAAAACAATTTTTCACAAAATAAACCTGACCAAACCCTGACAGAACTCGGCAAGAGTTCGGCTAGAGTTCGGCCAGAGTTCGGCCAAGGTAAACGTTATGTGAACATTGGATTTTGAACTTGGACTCCCTTCAGTTGCGGTTTGTTAGAAAGAGTTCTGTCCGAATTCTGCCCGAATTCTGTCAGAGTTCTATCTTTGGAAAAACTATAAATAGAGAGGAATTCTGATCATTTCAACACACTCATTCACTTTCATCTTCTCTCTTCTAAAGCTTACATTTTTTCCAAATAGTTTTCAAAAAGCTTCTATTTTCAAATCCCAAGCCAGTTACAATTTTCTTGTCAATTTGTCGGTACGGTGCGTTCTAGAAGATTTTAGAGAAATTGTAATCAGAGGCTTGATTGAAGAAAGACGCTTTAAAATTGAAGTTGGTCGAGTTCTTCGTATCAAAGCTCGTGTCTGTAGAAGTTGCAAGGACTTCGTATGAAAACTTGCGGGATTTTCCAATAGTGGATTCAACTGGAAGATGGAGTTCTTCCGACTGGACTAGTCCTCACAAGAGAAAAACCAGTATAAATCTCTGTATTTGCGTTTGCCTACTGATCACTCTCTTCTTTATAGTTATTACTTTGTTATTATTATTATTTCTGTGATCTAACTGCTAACAAGTTTTTAATTTAGTAATATTCTGCTGGCTACTCTATTCACCCCCTTCTAGAGTATTCTGTTTTACGATTTCGTTCCTACAATTGGTATCAGAGCGGGTTATACAGGTAAAGCAAGATAAAACAACAGTTATATTCAGTTATTTTTAATTGTTATATAGATCACAGCATTACACATGGCAACTATAAAATTCATAAGTGAAGGCCAAGCCACAAATAGACTTCCACTGTTTGACGTCACAAACTACACTTACTGGAAAACACGAATGAGTTTCTTCTTAAAATCTTTTAATTTTGACTTATGGTCTATAGTTATTGATGGATACAAAAAGCCTCCTCGTATTAATGTTGATAGAGTTTTAGTTAAAAAAACCCCATGATAAATATACGGAGGATGAAAAAAATGCCAGTCTTGACGCACGTTCTATTAACGCTTTATTTTGTGCTTTAGACAGAACTGAATTCAACAGGGTGTCGACTTGCACAACATCAAATGAAGTGTGGAAACTTTTTGAAGTAACCCACGAAGAAACAACACAAGTCAAGGAGTCAAAGATCAGCAGACTTACTCAAGAGTATGAGGCATTCAAAATGAAGCCAAGTGAATCAGTCACTCAGATGTTTATGAGATTCTTGGATATTATAAATCCTTTGTCTTCATTAGGCAAGGAATACAGTAACCATGAGAAGATTTGCAAACTTCTACGAGCCCTCACAAAGAACTGGATTCCAAAGGCTACAGCAATCATTGAAGGAAACGACCTCTCAATAATGTCTCTGGAAACACTCATGGGTAAGCTAATCACTCACGAGTTAGAACTTTAAGACTTTGAAGATGCTACACCAAAGGAGAAGTCAGAAAAGTCGATCTCTCTCAAGGCTCAACATAGAAGAACTGTCGAAGATGATTCTGACGACAGCGACTCTGACTCTGAAGATCAAGCTCTTCTGGTAAGAAAATTCAAGAAGTTCATGAGATTCAATAGAAGAATAAAAGATAGCAACAGCAACAACAACGAGAAAGATCCTATTGGCTACGGATTTAAAAAGAAAGAACATATGAAGAAAGATTGTCCAACAGCATCATCATCAATAAGAAAAAGCAGTAAATATGACAAAGGCTACCTGAAGAGATATACATCAAGGAAGTACGCCAATACAAGCATATGGCATAAAAGCGAAGCCAGCGATTCAGAAGACGAACAATCAAATGACGCTACAAATTTATGTTTGATGGCTTGCGATCAGGTAATCACTAATCCTCTGTTTGATCCTTATGATGATTTCACCTTTGAACAACTAGGAGAGGCTTTCAGTGACCTTTTAAATAATTATATAAAACTGTGTAATAAATATGAAACCTCTAAGTAGGTACTCAAAGAGTACAAAGGTGAGATAGGAAGATTACCGACCAATTAGCTGATGTTAGAAATAATGACTCTCTATTGAGTTTGGTTAGCTTTCATCTATTAAGCTGTTGTTACACGAGACTATTAAGTTATCCGAAAAAAAAGACCAAACAATCATCCAGCTAAAGGAAGACCTATCTAAGGAGAAAAGAGTCTCTAGTGTGCACAAGTCAGAATAGAAACACTTACATCTGACTACACTAGATTATATG
The DNA here is from genome assembly GCA_029216955.1 of Iris pallida. Lineage (NCBI taxonomy): Eukaryota > Viridiplantae > Streptophyta > Magnoliopsida > Asparagales > Iridaceae > Iris > Iris pallida. The sequence goes on along the minus strand of JANAVB010037818.1, from coordinate 7,594,097 downwards.
ACACCTCCAAAAAGTTGGAAATTAGTTTAGAAAAATGGCCTGAAGTTGTTGCTTCCTATTCTAACACGTGTCAATTACCGAATCATCGGAACACGCCCAAACCAAACACTGTCAGACCAAACCATACCAAACCTATACCCAAGAAGACTAATAGGCAGGCATTTTTCTATACTAGAAAACCAAAACCTACCATTCATGCACCTCACACAACTTTCAATATTCAACATGCAAAATATTATTATTGTGGCCTCATTGGTCATATATCCTCTGCATGTAGAATCAGAAAGTTAGTAGATTTAAATATTTATGCATGGATACCAAAAACTAACCTGTCAGAACCCCACAAGAAATGGGTACCAAGAGTTTATTTGCAAATTATTTTATAGATGGAACGCCCTTCACATGCTAGAAGCAAATAGATCCTCGACAGCGGTTGCTCACGGCACATGACCGGTGATACTTCATTATTTACAACACTGTCGAAGAAGAATAAAGAAGGATACGTCTCCTTCGGTAATAATTTAAGAGGGTACATAATCGATATCGGTGACATTGGTAAGGCTCCCTATCCTGTGATTAAAGATGTCTGTCTAGTTACCGAGTTAAAACATAATCTGCTCAGCATAAGCCATTTAGCTGATCACGGTTATGGCATTAACTTCGTCAAAGACAAATGTACTATAGTTGATAGTTCAACTGGTAGTACTATCTTTGAAGGTATCAGGGAAGACAACATATATGTTTTCTATCTATTAGAAGATGCTAACAAAGCAGGTAGATGTTTGATGGCCAAGAGCATTGAGAGTCAACTATGGCATATAAGATTCGGTCATGCAAACATGGACACAATTTCAAAGCTATCTACAAAGAAGTTGGTACGCGACTTACCGGACATATCTTTCAAGAAGGAAATGGTATGTAGTGAATGTGAAAAGAATAAAGCTTCCCGATCCGCCTTTAAATCTAAGAACGCTGTAAGTACCACTAGACCTCTATAATTGTTGCATATAGACTTATTTGGACCAAGTAGAATTGCTAGTCTAGGTGGTAAGTTGTTTGCATTTGTTATTGTAGATGATTTCTCTAGATATACATGGGTATATTTTCTTGCACGCAAGAACGATGCTTTGTCAGAATTCGTCACCGTTTACAAGAAAGTACAGAATGAAAAAGGTTTCATGATTACTTGCATTCATAGTGATCATGGAGGCAAATTTGAGAATGCAGAGTTCAAGCAATTCTGTGACACACACGGTTATTTGCATAAATTTTCTTGCCCTAGGACTCCACAACAAAATGGAGTTGTGGAACGTAAGAACATGACTCTATCTAAAATGGCTAGAGTAATGTTGAACCAGTTTAGTCTACCTAGATACTTTTGGGCTGAAGCTGTCAATACAGCGTGCTATATTCTCAATAGGGTTCTAATTCGACCTATATCGAAGAAGACTCCCTATGAACTATGGTTTGTTAGAACACCCACTATTTATATTTCAAGATTTTTGGTTGTAAATGCTTTATTCTTAATACTAAAGACAATCTGAGTAAATTTGATGAAAATGCCGACGGATGTATATTTTTAGGTTATGCAGCAAAGAGCAAAGAGTACAGAGTCTTCAACAAGAGAACCATGATCATCGAAGAATCAATTAATGTCAAATTTAATGAACTAAATCAACATTCAGACGATGATGACAATGAAGACATGATTACACCAAGTACAGCTACTGTAAAACCTTCACACAAAGATGCAGAACCTTCAAGCAAAGAAGCCGGAACCAGCAATCCTGAGGATACGCCAAAAGAGATGAGATTCTTGGCAGATCATCCAAAGGACTTGGTAATTGGTGAGATTACCAAAGGTGTAAGTACTCGTTCCTCTAATAAAGATATAGCTTCTAATGTTGCTTTTGTTTCGCAGTATGAACCCAAAAATATTAAAGAAGCATATAGTGATAATTTTTGGTTAGATGCTATACAAGAAGAATTAAACCAATTCAAACGGAATCAAGTTTAGGAACTTGTTCCCAAGCCCATTGATCATCCGGTCATTGGCATCCGTTGGGTATTCTGAAACAAACTGAACGAGAATGGTTTAGTGACTTGTAATAAGGCTCGACTCGTAGCTCAAGGATACAATCAAGAAGAAGGTATCGACTACGATGAGACTTATGCCCTTGTTGCGAGATTAGAATCCATTCGCATGTTATGTATATTTGCATGTTTTCATAATTTTAAGTTATTTCAAATGGATGTTAAAAGCGCATTTTTGAATGGTTTTAGAAAAAAAGAAGTTTATGTAGCTCAACCTCTAGGTTTTACTGATTTCAAAAATCCTGATTATGTTTTCAAGTTGAAGAAAGTCTTATACGGTTTAAAACAAGCCCCTCGTGCTTGGTACGATCATCTAAGCTCTTTTCTACTTGACAATGGTTTTTTAAAGGGAGAGGTTGACACTATATTGTTTATAAAATCTTTGAATAACAATATTCTTTTAATTCAAGTCTATGTAGATGATATTATTTTTGGATCTACTGATGAATCTCTTTGTCAAGAATTTTTAAAGTGTATGCAGAATGAGTTTGAGATGAGCATGATGGGAGAGCTGAAATTCTTTCTCGGACTGCAAATCAAACAAACCAACAATGGGATATTCATAAATCAAGCAAATTACACAAAGAATCTATTAAAGAAGTTCGACCTAGAAGGAGTCAAACCACTTAGCACTCCAATGGCGACTTCAACCAAGCTTGATATTGATGAACAAGGCAAACCCGTCGACATAAGTAAGTATCGAGGTTTGATCGGTAGCTTACTGTACTTAACTGCTAGTCGACCTGACATTATGTTTAGTGTTTGCTTGTGTGCTCCTTTTCAAGCCAATCCTAAGGAATCACATCTGTGCGCAGTTAAGCGTATCTTTCGATACCTTAAAGGCACCGCTTCTGTCGGCTTATGGTATCCTAAAACTACGTCATTTGACCTAACCGGTCATTCTGATGCTAATTTTGCCGGATGTAAAGTAGATAGAAAAAGTATCAGCGATACATGTTATTTCCTAGGAAAAGCTTTAGTCTCTTGGTTTAGCAAAAAGCAAAATTTTGTTGCGTTATCAACAACCGAGGCTGAATATATCGTCGCAGGACGTTATTCTGCACAAATTTTGTGGATGAAGCAAACTTTAGAAGACTATGGATTGTATTTTACACACATACCCATTTTCTGTGATAATACTAGTTCTATTAATTTAACTAAGAGTCCAGTATGTCACTCTCGTACTAAGCATATCGAGATTCGACATCACTTTCTTAGAGATCAACAACAAAATGGAGATATAGACCTTGTATACATAGACACACAGAATCAATTGGCTGACATACTCACAAAATCTCCAGCGGAAGATCGTTTCAATTATTTACATCGAAAATTAGGAATTTTATACGTCAATAATATTAATTAATTTTGTTTTATTAAATTAATTTATTCAATACTCAATAACTGTTTTTGAGACAAGCCTAAAAAGAGTCTGTCTGTCACCACGACTATAGTCGAAGCGAAGCGGTATTTAAGAGTTCTCCGGTGAACCTCCGTTAGCTGGGACATTACCCCTACAGCTAATCTGAAACAGATGCTGAGTAAAGAATATTAATTTATAAAATAATATTAATTATATTATTTGAAATTTAAAATTACTAAACTTTGAATTAAATATTTGGAATGAGTAGATGAAAAAGATGTGGCCCACAATTTTTTTTTAAAAAAACCAGGAGAACCCTAGGCGAATTCGGCCCGAGTTCGGTCCGAATTTGGCCAGAGTTCGGCTGGTGGTATATGTCTTTAAGATAGAACCCGAGGCCCCCTCTTCTTCATCTCTTCCAAATCACATCTTAACAGCAACAGCAGCCGCCCGAAGTCCGCAAACCCTAGTTTTTTCTCCACATCCGTTCTTCTAATCTACGTGGAGAGATCCATCCAAATTTTGGATTCGTGCCAAGAATCGCGTCCTCTACATCATACTTGATTCTCGGAAGGTATAATTCCTTCTCTCCTCCACTTTCAAATTATTAGGGTTTCTAGTTTTGGGAAAGAATGCCTAAGGGATTCAATCCTTTCAAGAGGAAGAAGATCCATGCCAGTGAAGAGGCATCATCTTCTGATTTGAACACGAATTCCCTCTTTTCCTCGGTCCAATCGAATGACGGTGCGTCGGATGAGTTTTACTTCAAAACTCACGACCAAGCATTACTTTGGTATGTCGACTTTGCTATGTACACCATATCTACGGGATCTCTGACTAAGTGGACTGTATATCCTGATCATCGTCCCTACTTTGAGGCATTAGGGTTACACCATTTTGCTACCTTACAATTCCCTATAGCTACTAATGCCATTAGATTGTTCTATTGTAACTTCATGTTAAACACTTTTACCACAAGAACTCGTGTTGCTGGGATAGATATCGAGTTCAATGATACATTGCTAGCAAAAATCCTTGGTCTTCCAAACGATGGTGCCCCGCTCGATGACATCACTGACTTTGATTTTCCCGAGGGCACGACTCTTGTTAGTTTCAAGAATGAGCTTTGTGCGCCCGCACGTGCTCGTCTTGGAAAGTTCAAGGCCAATAACTTGAACTTGCTTAACTACGCGTTACATCGCATCATCTATTCTACTCTACTTCCCAAATCCACTTCAAAAGATGATGTCACTGCACTCGTACTTTCAGCTCTATATCACATTCTTATGGAGATTCTTTTTTTTGCCCCTAAGACTATCATTCAGATGATGGGTAGGTGTTGTGGAAGAGACGGCAACCCCTCTAATGTGATGCGTATTCCACACATCTTTCAGCATTTTGACATAGACTTATTCACTTGTGCTCTGGAGCCTGAGCCCAAGTTCCTCGAGCTTTCTCGTCGCAGCATTGCCACTGCTCCTCCACCTCCTGCCCCTGCACCTACTGTACCTGTTCCTACTGCACATGTTCCTCCTCATTCTTACCCTATGACCTTTGAGGGTATTCATCAGCATCTATCGGATCTGCAGACGTTCTTTGTTGACACTTCCAAGGAAGATGAGTTTCGTGACGTGACTCAGTTCCAGGCTATTGCCAACTCATTTGCCGATCTCAGATTTGCACAGATGGATCATTCTGCTAGCTCTCTTCCTCGAGACCCTTCTGTATATGGTTACCGTATTGACGATGAGGCGGTCCACTCTCTGTTCCAGCCAGGGAACGCTTACGATTGGTATCATACTTCTGGTGCTACTCTATACCCCTCTAAAGCTGGCACATCTGGAACTGGTCCATCTGGACATGCTGGCACTGCAGCTGATGACGATGATAATGAGGATGATTTTTGAGTTGTTATACTTTTGAGACTGATGTTTTTGTCTTTTGTTTACTTGGAAATGCTCCGACATTCCAAGATAGTATCAGTACTCTTATTTGGATATGTTTTATGACTGTTTGATAGACATGTTTTATTATTCAGTTTAGCATATTATTCAGTTGTTCAGTTTAGTTTATTATTCAGTTCAGCTTTTTTATTATAGCATTATTTTTTTATGCTTCCATATAAACTGCCTATGAAAAATATTATATGTTTATCTTATTTCTATCTGAGATATTTATATCATGCCTGTGTTGAATGTTTTATATATAGTTTTCTGTGTTTCTTCACTGATTGTTACTTATGCATTTATTACGGGGGAGCTTTCTCATTTGCAATTATTTTGCTAAGTGACAACGGGGGAGAAATAAGATCTAACATCTTCATGAATACAGGTTATGAACAATTTTTTATTATATACATTCGGTACATTTTTGAATTGATAAAGGCCAAAGATGTTATATCGGTCAAGGTTTGTCAATTATCAAAATGGGGGATATTGTTGGCCCATTGGTCATGGTCAAACCTGATTTTAATAATTGATCAAACTCGGTCTCGATATACGAAACAATTCAGATGTATACTAAAGACGTTTTGGACACTGATCGAGATTGGATATCTACTCAGTTCAAGACCGAAGCTCTGTTTGCCACTAAAGACTGTATTTCCTTAAGTAATGTAATTTTCATTTTTATTGAATCTAGGAATACGTTGTACACCCAGTCGTACTGGCAAATAGGCTATCCGAAATCATTTTTCAAAACTGACTTATCGTTTTTAAAATGATCTATGTTTTTGAAAAATATCTACTTTTACAAAAAAGCTTCTGAAGGATTTTCAAAAAGCCAAAAGAATTTTTCACAAAATAAACCTGACCAAACCCTGACAGAGTTCGGCCAAATTTCGGCCAAGGTAAACATTATATGAACGTTGGATTTTGAACTTGGTCTCCCTTTAGTTGCGGTTTGTTAGAAAGAGTTCTATCTGAATTCTGTCCAAATTCTGTCAGAGTTCTATCTTTGGAAAAACTATAAATAGAGAGGAATTCTGATCATTTCAACACACTCATTCACTTTCATCTTCTCTCTTCTAAACCTTATGTTTCTTCTAAAGAGTTTTTAAAAAGCTTCTATTTTCAAATTCCAAGCCAGTTACAATTCTCTAGTCAATTTGTCGGTACGGTGCGGTCTAGAAGATTTCAGAAAAATTGTAATCAGAGGCTTGATTGAAGAAAGACTCTTCAAAACTGAAGTTGGTCGAGTTCTTCGTATCAAAGCTCGCGTCTGTAGAAGTTGCAAGGACTTCGTATGAAAACTTGCGGGATTTTTCAATAGTGGATTCAACTGGAAGCTAGAGTTCTTCCGACTGGACTAGTCCTAACAAGAGGAAAACCAGTATAAATCTATGTATTTGCGTTTGCTTTCTGATCACTCTCTTCTTTACATTTATTACTTTGTTATTATTATTATTTTTGTGATCTAATTGCTAAGAAGTTTTTAATTTAGCAATATTCTGCTGGCTACTCTATTCACCCCCCCTCTAGAGTATTCTGCTTTACGATTTCGTTCCTACACTGCGGGCTCTAACCAAGAATTGGAAATGGAACCCGAAGGCCACCGCGATCATAGAAGGCAATGACCTCACCATGATGACATTGGAGACACTTATGGACATGCTCATGACCTATAAGCTAGATTTTAATGACTTTGAAGAGACAACCCCCAAAGAAAAATCTATCGCCTTCAAAGCCCAAGCCAGAAGAGTCTCATGTAATGATACTGATGATGAAGATTCTGATGGTGATGAATAGTCCCTACTGGTCAAGAACTTCAAGAAATTCTTAAAGTTTGAGAGATCAAGCCGAAGAAAGAAGGATATCCATGAAAGCAACGAAGAAGATACTATTTATTTTGGATGCAAGAAGTCAAGACACTAGAAAAGAAAAGCAGTCCATATGACCGATCAAGATCGAACAGGAAAGCAACAACTGGTCGAAAGTACATAAACACCAACATCTTGCATGAAAGTGAGGCCAGTGAATTAGAAGAGGAGGATAGACCCAACAATAGTACGAATGTCTGCCTGATTGCATATGAAAAGGTATCAAAAAACCCTCTTTACAATGATTTTACATTTGACCAGTTAGAAAATACCTTCAGCGAACTACTTGAAGAGCACAAAAATGTGTTGGAAAAGTATAAGCGGTCTTGCAAGGAGATTAAGGCATACAAAACCGAAGTAGCAAGACTGTCTAATCTTCTTGAAGATATCCAAGGGACGTCTACTACCGATAACACAGAGGAGATTGCAAAGATTAGACTAGACTATCATGAGGCTATCCTCACTATCGAAAAGAAAGAAAAAGACTATGTCAAAGTGTAAGAACTATATGACAGAAAAGAAGAGACACTTGCTCACTGCACAGAGACTCATGGATATGACTGCCAAATTTGAAGAGTCTTATGTATCTCTAAAAAGTTGGAGATCAAATTAGGCAAATAGGTCACCCCTGTTACACAGCCCAAGATTAGTCCTAATACTATGCATGTACCAGAAAGGACCAAACCAAAGAAACCACAAAAGCAACACGTTTCTCATAACTATGCTTTCACATACAAGTTTTCAAGAAAGACACAAAAGAAGCATGTCAACACAGAAACAATGAACACTACTTCAAAAATCATATGCACATATTCTGGTAAAAATGGGCACATATCATAGTATTGTAGAGCTAGAAAATTGGTTGACATAAATATGCTTATTTTGATTCCTAAAGCTAATCAAGCTGGACCATTGAAGAAATGGGTACCAAAGGTTACATCTATTCATTTTGTAGGTGGACCTTCAACCCTCTCATGCTAAAAGCAAATGGATCCTCGATAACGGATGTTCACAGGGGAACACATACCGTGTCGCTTCAGGTTATTTACACATGTGTATCCCCCATTTTGATAATTGACAAACTTTGAGTCTATACCAAAATATTACCTTGTAACTTTAAAAATATACCTAATTTGTCTGAAAGCTTGAAACTTTTGATTTTGGTATACTCATCTCCCCCTTTTTCAGGTAATCAAAAGATGCCCCCCTCCCCCGTGCAAGTAATGAGCCAAACAACAACAAAGAAACAACAGAGTACTACCAAATAATATATGTAATCACAACTCAAGTAGTAAATCACAGAAACTATATCATCAGCAGTAGTATATGGAAAATAAAAGCTTGCATAATATAAAAAAACTTTTATGATAGTCTAATACTTATCATTAAGTGTCACTACAAATGATGCAAAAATCCAAAATGCAACAACAAATAAATGTGCTACTAAAGATCATCATTATCAGAAATATCCACACAGCACTAAGTCCAAAAATATCATATCAACTATCCGCATCACCGGCATCATCAGCAGGCGGCTGGGTCGGATCAAAGTATGCAGTCATCGGGTCGAAGAAAGCAAAGGTCTGATCCTCATCAAGTCTCGGTCCGTCAAAGGAAGGGTGACGAATGATAGGCGTCGGTGCAGTAGGATGATGAGTCACAGTCCATGGAATGTCTGTCATGGCATTTCTCAAGATCTGAACCTGAGAAATGGCAAAACCCAGTATCACTAGAACGAGTCAAGTCGGCTTGACATTGTTGCCCCTAAACGGCGACAAAGGCATCAAATCTCTAATACAGCTCGTCGATAGTGTGAACTGGGGCTGCAGGTGCTGGAATATCAGCTGAATTGCCTGCTGGGGCTAGAGCTGGAACAGGCTGAGGTGGAGCATCACTAGAAAGATGTAGGAATCTCGTAGACCTAAGAAGCTCTGAAGGCGTCCTGAGATAGGACAAGAATCCAAAGGAATAAAAAATTTCTGAAGGATTGCAGTCACTTGCATGGGGTAAAGGAGGTTACTGCCTGCCTTCGACAGTTGATCATGAGTGCCAAGATTGCTTTGGAAAAGGAAAAAAATACCAAAATGAATATGGTACATCGCAGATAATTCCAAATACGTGATCTCAGTAGTAGATCCCGTCTTTGGTAAGATAGAGAAAATAATAATGCAATACAACTCATAGAACTATTAGTTTAAGTTGTGTGCGTATAGCCGTTACTATGGAACTGGATCTGGATGACACAATGCGACTTAAAAGATTCAAGGGTCATACCTTCAGGAAATTGAACTTTAGTTATATCGATAAGAGTATCACGTTATTTTGTATTTCAAAATATTCGCTCAAACTACTAGAATTAAATTCAAATTACATCACGCTAACCGATGAATGAATACAATCTTCTAGTTCTTGCAAGTTAAAACAAAATATGTGAACCGTATTTTCATATATTGGATTTGTAACTTCCAGAAATCCACGAAGACTAAGATTTTTAAAAATATTAAAATATATCAATAAAATAGTAAAATTAATTATTTTTCCTGTACATATCTTACGATAACGAAAATGATCAAACTAGTTAATAGATTTGTCTAGAGAAACAAACAATCTAGGATCATATTCCTCATCGTCATTAGGATGGGGGGACTAAATAGATTTACAGGTTCATACTCAGAAGTAGATGAAGAAGCCGCATCTCCACTTTTCTTTCTATTAAACAATCTATGTGCCATAACGAAATTGCAAAAGAATTAGAGAGCATTATACCTCAAGATGACAAAAAAGGGAAGAGGAAGCCTTCAGAATACCTTAAATCCAAAAAAATTAGGTTGGAAAGCCTAAAATGAAGATTTCTAGGATTATGATTTTCAAGTTAGGGTTTTAGGGTGCTGGTTTTCGGATGATTTGGGGAAGAAAGAATGCGAGTAGGCTGTTGTTCTTGGATTGCAAAATATAACCGAAACGAATTCGGTCCGAACTCGGTCCGAGTTTGGCCATCTTGAATTTTGGTTCATTTATGAGTAATGAATGATAAAAATTACTTACAAACTTGGAATTCATTTATTAGTTAATATTCATTACTTTGGGTTAGCTATAGGGACCGGATCCCAGCTAGCAGTGGTTCACAGGGGAATGCATACCGTATCGCTTCAGGTTATTTATACCTGTGTGATAGAAGGGTCTTTTTGATTTGTACCCAAAATAACTTCGATTAAGAAATCAATTAATTTAAGTTTTATGTATATTTTATTATTCATAACACATTACGACTCCAAAAATTCAAGAATGCCTAGCTCGTGATGCAAAAAGTTAAAATGATCTTCGGCTAGTAGTTTTGTGAATATATCTGCCAGTTGATGATATGTGTCAATAAATTCTAAACAAATATCTCCATATTGTTGGTGATCACATAAAAAGTGGTAACGTATTTCTATGTGCTTAGTGCGTGAGTGACATAAAGGGTTCTTAGTCAGATTAATTATACTAGTGTTATCATAAAATATGGAAATCCTAGTGTAGTGCAGATTATAGTCTTCTAAAGTTTGCTTCATCCATAAAATTTGAGCACAACAACAACCTGCGGTGATATACTTAGCCTCAGTTGTTGATAATGCTACAGAATTTATTTTCTTGCTAAACCAAGAGACTAAAACCTTACTTATTTTACGGTCTACTTTGCATCCAGCAAAATTAGCATCCGAGTAACCGATCAGGTCAAACGATGTAGTTTTGGGATACCATAAGCTGACAGTAGAAGTTCCTTTAAGGTATTGAAAGATACGCTTAATCGTGCATAAGTGTGATTCCTTCGGGTTAGCTTGATATCGTGTACAGATGCAAACACTAAACATAATATCAGGCAGGCTAGCAGTTAAATACAGTAAACTACCAATCATACCTTGATACTTGCATTGGTCGACTAGTTTGCCACTTTCATTAAGGTCAAGTCAAGTTGCTGTAGCCATTGGCGTGTCGATAGGCTTTGTGTTGTCGAAGCCAAAGTCAAACTTCTTTAGCAAGCCCTTCGTGTACATGGCTTGATTGATAAAGATTCCCTACGAGTGTTATTTGATTGATAAAGGTTCCTTCAACAATGCGACTTAAAAGATTCAAGGGTCATACCTTCAGGAAATTGAACTTTAGTTATGTCGATAAGAGTATCACGTTATTTTGCATTTCAAAATATTCGCTCAAACCACTAAAATTAAATTCAAATTACATCACGCTAACCGATGAATAAATACAATCTTCTATTTCTTGCAAGTTAAAATAAAATATGTGAACCGTATTTTCATATATTGGATTTGTAACTTCCAGAAATCCTCGAAGACCAAGATTTTTAAAAATTTTGAAATATTTCGATAAAACAGTAAAATTAATTATTTTTCCTGTACATATCTTACAATAATAAAAATGATCAAACCAGTTAATAGATTTGTCTAGAGAAACAAACAATCTAGGATCATATTTCTCATCATCATTAGAATGGGGGGACTAAAGAGATTTACAGGTTCATACTCAGAAGTAGATGAAGAAGCCGCATCTCCACTTTTCTTTCTCTTAAACAATCTATGTGCCATAACGAAATTACAAAAGAATTAGAGAGCATTATACCTCAAGATGACAAAAAAAGGGAAGAGGAAGCCTTCAGAACACCTTAAATCCAAAAAAATTAGGTTGGGAAGCCTAAAATGAAGCTTTCTAGGATTATGATTTTCAAGTTCGGGTTTTAGGGTGCTGGTTTCGGTTGATTTCGGGAAGAAAGAATGCGAGTAGGCTGTTGTTCTCGGATTACAAAATATAACCCAAACAAATTCAGTCCGAACTCGGTCCGAGTTTGGCCATCTTGAATTTTGGTTCATTTATGAGTAATCAATGATAAAAATTACTTACAAACTTGGAATTCATTTATTAGTTAATATTCATTACTTTGGGTTAGCTATAGGGGTCGAATCCCAGCTAGCAGTGGTTCACAGGGGAATGCATACTGTGTCGCTTCAGGTTATTTATACCTGTGTGATAGAAGGGTCTTTTTGACTTGTACCCAAAATAACTTCGATTAAGAAATCAATGAATTTAAGTTTTATCTATATTTTATTATTCATAACACATTACGACTCCAAAAATCAAGAATGCCTAGCTCGTGATGCAAAAAGTTAAAATGATCTTCGGCTAGTAGTTTTGTGAATATATCTGCCAGTTGATGATATGTGTCAATAAATTCTAAACAAATATCCCCATATTGTTGGTGATCACATAAAAAGTGGTAACGTATTTCTATGTGCTTAGTGCGTGAGTGACATAAAGGGTTCTTAGTCAGATTAATTATACTAGTGTTATCATAAAATATGGGAATCCTAGTGTAGTGCAGATTATAGTCTTCTAAAGTTTGCTTCATCCATAAAATTTGTGCACAACAACAACCTGCGGTGATATACTCAGCCTCAGTTGTTGATAATACAACAAAATTTATTTTCTTGCTAAACCAAGAGACTAAAGCCTTACCTCTTTTACGGTCTACTTTGCGTCCAGCAAAATTAGCATCCGAGTAACCGATCAGGTCAAACGATGTGGTTTTGGGATACCATAAGCTGACAGTAGAAGTTCCTTTAAGGTATTAAAAGATATGCTTAATCGTGCATAAGTGTGATTCCTTCGGGTTAGCTTGATATCGTGCACAGATGCAAACACTAAACATAATATCATGCAGGCTAGCAGTTAAATACAGTAAACTACCAATCATACCTTGATACTTGCATTGGTCGACTAGTTTGCCACTTTTATTAAGGTCAAGTCAAGTTGCTGTAGCCATTGGCGTGTCGATAGGCTTTGTGTTGTCGAAGTCAAACTTCTTTAGCAAGCCCTTCATGTACATGGCTTGATTGATAAAGATTACCTGCGAGTGTTATTTGATTGATAAAGGTTCCTTTAACAAAATCTTGACAGAGTTTTTCATTAGTAGAACAAAATATTATGTCATCAACATATATTTGCACAAGTAAAATACTATCCTCAGAAATTTTGATAAACAAAGTTGTATCAATCCTTCCTTTGAAAAGCCATTTTTAAGTAGAAAAGTACTTAGGAGTTCATACCAAGTACGAGGTGCTTGTTTGAGTCCATAAAGTGTCGTTATTAACTTCAAAACATGATCAAGTTTTTAAAAATTCTCAAAACTAGGGGGTTGCTTCACAAAAATCTCTTCTTTTATAAATCTATTTAAAAGGAACTTTTAACATCCATTTGAAAAAGTTTGAAATTACAAAAATATGTGGATGCACAAAATATGCAAATAGATTCTAGTCTAGCAACATGAGCATAATTTACGTCATAATTAATTCTTTCTTCTTGATTATAACCTTGTGCTACTATACGTGCTTTATTGCATAGAACATGTTCATCCTCAATTAATTTATTTTGGAACACCCATTTGGTGCCAATTATCGATTGGTCAATAGGTTTAAGAACAAGTTCTAAAATTGGTTTCTTTCAAATTGGTTAAGTTCCTCTTGCATGGGTTAATCCAAAATTTATCAAAAAAGCATCTGCTACTGATTTAGGTTTTACTTGAGAAATAAAAGCTACATTAGTTGTTATGTCTCTAGTAGAAGAACGCGTACCTACTCCCTTAGAAACATCACCTATAACATGTGTCTCTGGATGGTCTGACATGAATTTCATCTTCTTAGGTAGACACTCCATATAGTTCTTATTGGTAGCAGTATCTTCAGGTGCCTTGGATTGGTTTCGTACGTCTTCGTCATCACTACCGCTAGATTTTTGACTGTTGAGATCATCAAAAGAAACATTAATAGATTTTGCAATAATCATAGATCCCTTATTAAAAAATCTTATATCCTTTACACTCTGCAGCATAACGGAAGAATATCCTTTCGTCTACCTTCAAGTCAAATTTACCCAAGTTATCCTTTGTGTTCAGGATAAAGCAGCGACATGCAAAAACTTTAAAATAAAAATATTAAAAATCTTTCCAAATCACAATTCATAGGGAGTTTTTTTATGATATAGGTCGAATTAACACTATATTCAAAACATGACAAGCTGTACTTACAGCTTCTGCCCAAAAATATTTTGGAAGATTGTGCTTGTTAAGCATGACTCTAGCCATATCACTTAAAGTTCTATTTTTCGCTCCACAATACTATTTTGTTGAGGAGTTCTAGGACAAAAAAATTCATGGTAATATCCATTATCATCGCAAAACTTTTTGAAATCAATATTTTCGAATTCGTCGACATGTTCACTTCGGATTTGAGTAATCATGAAGCCTTTTTCATTTTGAACCTTTTTACAAAATACATGAAATTCAAAAATAGCATCGCTTTTAATTGATAGAAAGTAAACCCATGTAAATCAAAAGAAATCATCAATAATAACAAAATCATAGAGCTTATCGCCAAGACTAGTGCCTCTACTAGGACCAAACAAATCCATATAAATTAATTACAAGGGTCTAGAAGTGCTTACAGCATTGATGAATTTAAATGATGACCTAGTAGCTTTGTTCTTTTCACAATCTGAACATACCATATCTCTCTTGAAGAAAATTTCTGATAGTCCTTTTACCAGTTTTTTAGTTGATAGTCTTGAGATAGTATCCATGTTAGCATGTCCTAGCCTTATGTGCCATAGCCAGCATTCATCTTGATTGGGAAAACTCGTGGACATGGGGTCTGCTTGTGGGAAAACTCTGCTGAGGGTTTTAGTACGGGATTGGTGTCCTCGGGCCCGACTGGCTGGGCTTTTCCTTATGCGTGGGTTGGCATTCGCTGCTACTCAAGTGGCTGGGAACAGTGATGATTCCCTTTCCTTCTTTTTTTCTTTTCCACTATTTAATCTATATTATATATATATCTATATATATATGCTCATATATATTCTAGATAAACCCAAATAAATCCTAATGGCATTTGTTCCTATTATAAGGCCTATTTATATAAATATGACTATATATAATAATATTTGCCAAATATAATATAACCAATAATAATAATATTAATCTCAATAAAATAATAATAATAATAATAATAATAATAATAATAGTAATAATAATAATAACAAAATTCAATAAATCAATAACGGTGTATACACCACTATACGCAGTCTACAAATCCCAAAACGTATAATGGACCCATTTTATACAAATATCATTGAATATTAATTAATAATGATATTTATAATATTAAAATTACAAATATTTAGAAATAGTCATTAAATCATTAAAACGGAATATAACACACTCACCAAAATACATCAACACGCATGTCATCGGACGTCCCGCATGACTACATGGCTTGGGCTTGTCTTGGGTCCTATCTGGACTAATTTGGTACAACCGGGTTCCCTAAAACTCAATAATATAAATAATAAATAATTAAAACTTTGGTACGGATTAAGTCGCAACTTGGCCTGATTTTCCTAGTTAGGACATCACTATGGCTCGGCCTTCCTTGGCATGGCTAATACACTAGCCAAAGTATGCCACTGCACTATCCGTGCCATGCTTTCCAGTCGTCTTGTACTCCAATTTCTAGCCATAAATAAAATCCTCTATCGTAATAATTTACTAAATAATTATTTCTAAAATTTCTAAAATCACCATTTAAATAAAATAAATAATAATAAAATATTTCAAAAAAATCTGGAAAGGGGAGCTACAAATCTACCCACCTTAAAATAATTTTGTCCTCGAAATTCTAACTCATAATTATTCCTTAAAAATCAAAAGGGAAGTCTGCCTTAAACTTAATCTCCTCAAATTTTAATTCCTCAAAATAATTTATATCCTCCTCCTAGTCATTTTGTAACTATAAATCTTTGAGAACTTCTACCCACCTTTGGTCACACTACTCCTCAAAACTAAAATCTTAAAATCTTCTAACTGGTTGCTAACAATCCTAGCAACAGATATCTACTACACGTGGTATCTATAATCCTCTCATACCTATCAAGCAATCCAATAATTTAACAAGCAACCCATTTACACGAGTAGCTAAGAAATATTGGTGAATTCTAGTAAGTATGACCTTCGTCACTCTGGAATAGGAAGGACGGGAAGGTAAGAAAGAATAGTCGAGGGCAATTATGAAGTCTCAAGGGCAGTAGATAGTATTCAAGGATACAAATAGAAAGAAAGTCTATGAGCCATTGACCAATTTTGCTAGATTGGGCTACTCTAGTCCAGTTACTTGCTAAGTCGAAGAACCCTTTCATTTCTTAGAGTGGCCTGCAATCCGTGCAATACAGAAGTTCCGTTCTCGAAATTTATCAAAATAGTTCCATAATAGAACGGAATTTCAGAAATCAAGATTGTGATCTTTTTCGTGGTTATTTAAACATACAAACAAGCAATACAAGATCGTATCGCGAATTCTAGGTAGATGGAATAAGGGTTACAGATGACTTCACATTCTAAGAGATGGAGGCTACCTAATCGGTATAGGGACCTATCTCAAATAGTTCGGTTTTATATATTCCAAAAATGGTGGTTTGTATGGATGGGTTTTACTTGGTCTTAATGGGTTCCCTGATTGGACATCAATCATTAGTTGGATGGACCCTGGGCTTCAATCTATATTGACTGGACAAGGTCCCAATGATAAACTATTTCTACTAGATTAGGGTAACCTAGAATAAGTTTCAGCCCAAGTGGTTGAACTAGTTGCCAGTCGGGTTAGTTAGCTAGGTTCCTAAAGCCCAAAAAATGCACTTTCTGTGACTTTCGTGTTTAAGTAGCACGAGAAGAAAAAATTGAATGGCATACCAGTGACATATGCGTAGTAGCTTCGAGTAGACCACAACCATATATTGGGTCGAAAGGTTCGAGTCGAGGTTGGGACTCTAATGGAAGTCGGGAAGTATACCTGTATTATGGTAAGGGTTATAGCTAGTCCTTTCGTCCTAAAAGTCGTACCAAAAAAATAGAGTACAAGAGGACGTGTTTGAGTGGGACGTAATATACCTAGATGAAGGTGGACTCGTCTAGATCTTGCATATGAAATTTGTTGGAAGGTAACAGCTAGTCTCGTGCTTCGAATATTAATGACACGGCCGAGGACCCAAAATAATCTAAATGAAAAGTAGTAGTCCATGGAACAATAATTATCATCCTAATGTAAATTATTCTAATCAATCGGTAATCCTTGTGTATCCCAAAAATTTTAGAAGGCTTACAGTCTACCTACCTTAGAAGCTAGGACATAGTTTTAGGAACGATGAGGTTAGAAGAATTCCAAAGTTCGTTATCGTGCCTCGACTCTTGTTAATAGAGAATAAGGCACGGCGTAACGGAATATGGTAGATATAAGTCAAGTCAATGATCGTTCATTAATAAACAAAAAACGAGTGTGTACAATGACACATGGTCGATGAAATAGAATGACCTACTCGTCCACAGTATACAAGAGTTATCGACGGGGTAACCAATTCTAAGGCACATCATTTAAAAAGATTTCTAACAACTGAGTCGTGAATCTCTATTTGTGTTAAGCCTGCCAGACTATTGTCACAAGAGTTCTAGGGGTATGGGCTTAAGGGTTGCTAGTTAAAGCAAGATTCAAGCAATCAATTAGAGACTCACAATAAATTAGTTTCTTGAGAATAGATAGTCTCCTAGGTTGGCATTTTGACTAAGGGTAAAACCCTAATCATTCTCAAATTCAGATGGCCAGAGGGTTCCAATAGTAATTTGAGGGTCGAGAGGAGAACGATTAACTCAATCGCATGGCTGGCCGATGATAGCTTACACTTGTATATACAACTATCTTAGCCATGGGGATACTCTGTATCTCTCTACCAATCACGAGCTTTCATCTCTCCAAATCAGTGAAAGATAAACAATAAAGAGTTTGAGGGAGATGTTACTGAACACAATTACATGATTCAAGGGCGAATGTATAATTCAAGAGGAATTATCAAAGTAGTCGTGGATGAGATCCTAGATACATTTATATCTCAATCCACGTAGGGTAATTAGATGAAAAGAGAACCAAATGCATCATGGTTGATCAGACCGTAATACAATAATTTTGATTAGACAATATGTTAGCGGGCGTCCCCAATAAACATATGTCTTGAATCAAGCTCGATAAAAGAGTAAGCTTGCAAAAACTAGGCTGTAATAGCAGCGTTGGTCAAGATAGTCAAGATACAAGTACGCGAGATTTTTGAAAAGAGGCACAAGTAGTTCGAGTTTAGAGAGAATCAAAACTTACCTGGTATTCTTGCTTATACAGTCAATCCTACTATCTTCTATTCATAAGGCCTTGGTCGACTAATGGGTTATGGACTTTTGAATTCTATACTCCAGGTAAACCTATTAGTGTCAGTCAGTTACCTCGTCAATGGATCACAAGGACCACGAAATGTTAGGTTGGGAGACATGTTATCCAACTTGTAGAACTTCCACCAGTATTGGCTTTGGATCTTATGGGACATATAGGGTATTTTGCTATCCTCCATAGTATCCTAAACTTGTAATCATGTCTGAAATCATTTCACCGAGGATTATGCCCCGCCTGTATACTCTAGCTGTGGTAAACCCTTGGTTCCGTGATTCATATGTGATATGCTATCCGATACTCTACCTTATATTGACACAAGGGTGACTACGGTCAAAAGAGGACCACTAGCCATAGTTTTTAGTAACCTTCTATAACCTATATTTCCTTAAACAAATGTCAACTCTAGGGGTCGTGTCCCGCTAGTGCGCTGCTGGCTGTAGTGAATCCATAGTCTCCCTAATTCAAATAAATAACGACAGTGCGCTGTTGTCCTGCCATTATGAGTTAACTAACATTCCTGTAACTATATCTATAAAAATTTATAAGCTTCTAGAGGTTCAAACAAGTAACTATGAAATAAAGCGTAAGTGATTTCCTATCGGTCATAACCCTTAAAATAAAAAGATTGTACATGGAGGAACAAACCGAAGACAAATGAACTACAAACATTCTAGTATCTCTTTTATTTATATTCAAACCATTGCGGAAAACTTTGGGTCGAAACTAACTCGAGGTTCGTATATAGATAACATAAGCAGAAATTTATAAGAATAATAATTCTTAGGGCAAAATAGGAACTAAATAGGCGATTCAGACTAAGATATGATGATGATATTTAAAGGCAAGAAGAAGGAATTGCACCATTTATCTAGGCTAGATCATTAATTCTAGGAAGCTCTGCCTCACCAAGTGAAAAATCTATCCACATTGGATCATATCGCCATACCAAGAGGTAATGGTGTACCCATGGGGATCTGACAAACTAGAAAAATTAATAACCCTTATCTAAATTGCATGGCCTAGACTACCCATCGGTAAATTTGTATAAGGGACTCCTAGTCCTAGTCATTTTCTTAAATTAAATTAATTCCAGATTCGTGAATGAGCATTTCCTAGTCGCAAGCTCACAATAGTACGACTAACTTAAGTACTATCACGAGTTCGCATGATTTGCAAAAACGGACCTTCATGGGCCACCACAAAAACTTGTCACGACCCACACCCATTTTTTTTAAAACAGATACGAGACGTGTCCAAGCCAGCCTACGCCGCAGTGTCGGCGGTAGAACGCTGTCACGGCCATGGAGATCAAAATCACCAATAATGCTCATTCATAAAACAATTTAACTTATAATATTCACAAATTTTACATTTGTAGAAAAATATAAACTTGTACAAATAAATGAATGACTACAACTCAACTATCTAGCTAGTCTCTAGGCTTTTGTCTGCAAGTATTCCCGTCACTCCCCAAGCTAAGTGAATCCATGGCTAACCTGAAAAATGTTGGTTTCCAGTCAGGAATGGAACGAGCACAATTTACTGAATGCAATTTCAAATAAAGAAAATGACTATACAACAGAGGTTAGACATCAATTATATGTTTTTTGAAAATAAACAGGAAATACGAAAAACCAATAGCAAATAAATAGACACAAAATACTTTTTCCAACTGTTAGAAGTACCTTTGATATGTGATCGGTCTGGGGCACTACACCGCACGGTCTACGATGACTACTTGCATGAAAAATAAGCATTGTCTACGATGTCTACTTGTAGAAAAATAAGCACTGTCTACGATGTCTACTTACAGAAAATAAGCACTGTCTACGATATCTACTTGCAGAAAAATAAACACTGTCTATGGTCGGATCACACACCCTTTGTACTTCTCATTCCCGACTCAATAACTTATAATAGAGTATAAAAATCACATAACCAATGGCCAATCAATAAAATATAGTAAAGATCAATATCGAAATGCAGACAACAAACTGTACTCGCCTGTGGTCCTCTGTTGGTGAAACCGACAGTATGAACTACTCAATGTGCCACAATAGTCAAAATTCGTACAACAGTCTCCGAAAGTTGAAATAAACATCACCAATGTTCTCAGAATAGTCAAAATAGCAAGGATTGCCTGTTTTTAAGTCCAATTCTGGACACAGGAGCAAAACGGTAATTTTAGGCCAAAACGGTGTCCGCCGTTGGACCCGCTTTGTACCGAAAAGTGTGCCAGAGTCAACGGTCTCTAAAGTCGTCAAACTATATGTCTACGGATTCGTTTTGATGATACGAACCCAACCGTATGTCCATAGTTGGATTCCGGCGGGCCGTACACAAAATTGCCCGTTGAGTTGGACCGTGGGGCCCGCAAAACGGCGATCCAATCAACTGTCTCAGAATTGAACCAAACTTGGCATACAGGACCAGAAAAATGATACGGTCCTGCTAGCGTAAGTTTCATCTCAATCTGACGAGCGTGCACAAAGTTATTGGAAAGTTTGCAAAGGGACCGATACGGTAAATTTCGACGGATACGCATCAAATTCGTCGCGCACACGCGACCAATTTGAATTCCGTCAAAGCCCACACGACCACGAAGCCGTTACGCACCTTTCGATGCTTTCGGTTCGTGATCACGTCACTCGGATTGGCGGAACGCACGTCGTATCGAGAGTTTTCGTGTTTTCGGAAAACAGTTTTTTCGTCAATTTAGAAATGCGATTTCTTGATGCTCGGTCAACGAAATCGGATTTCGCAAGAAGTGTTGTGAAGCCCTACAGGTTGTCTAAACTTCTATTCAATTAGTTTTCAAAAATTTCCAAGTGATTAATCGAAATTGAAATCCGAACAGGGCTCCTGGGGTGTTCTAATCTCTGTTCTTGGAACAGATTATTCCCCGATGTTCGCATCGATTTATCGACGAATATGAATAAGTTCAATGAGAACTAATTGGGAGGGATCCTAGATGGTTATATGGACATTCTATAGGATTTTACGGATTTAGAAACGATCGCGAATAGACGGAGAAATCAAATCGAGAAGGGAAGTACCTGTGTTGGGTTGAAACTGAGCATGCTCTATTCGATTCCGCGGCTGCTGCCAATTCATGCGGTTCCAGCCGCCGTCCGGTGGTCGCACGGCGGCGCGGGGTCGTCGGTGGCCGCCTAGGGTGCTGGTTGTGCGCGTATGTGATGATTAGTGGCGTTGTTTAGGGTTAAGGTCGAGCGTTCTCTCTCTCTCTCTCTCTCTCTCTCTCTCTCTCTCTCGTCTATATTTATATATGCGGATGAAACTTGGTTCGGGTTTGGGAAAACTCGTGGACATGGGGTCTGCTTGTGGAAAAACTCTGCTGAGGGTTTTAGTACGGGTTTGGTGTCCTCGGGCCCGACTGGCTGGGCTTTTCCTTATGCGTGGGTTGGCATTCGCTGCTACTCAAGTGGCTGGGAACAATGATGATTCCCTTTCCTTCTTTTTTTTTTCTTTTCCACTATTTAATCTATATATATATATATATATATATATATATATATATTATATCTATATATCCATATATATATGCTCATATATATTCTAGATAAACCCAAATAAATCCTAATGGCATTTGTTCCTATTATAAGGCCTATTTATATAAATATGACTATATATAATAATATTTGCCAAATATAATATAACCAATAATAATAATATTAATCTCAATAAAATAATAATAATAATAATAGTAATAATAATAATAACAAAATTTAATAAATCAATAACGGTGTATACACCACTATACGCAGTCTACAAATCCCAAAACGTATAATGGACCCATTTTATACAAATATCATTGAATATTAATTAATAATAATATTTATAATATTAAAATTACAAATATATAGAATTAGTCATTAAATCATTAAAACGGAATATAACACACTCACCAAAATACATCAACACGCATGTCATCGGACGTCCCGCATGACTACATGGCTTGGGCTTGTCTTGGGTCCTATCTGGACTAATTTGGTACAACCGGGTTCCCTAAAACTCAATAATATAAATAATAAATAATTAATACCTCGGTACGGGTTAAGTCGCAACTTGGCCTGATTTTTCTAGTTAGGACATCACTATGGCTCGGCCTTCCTTGGCATGGCTAATACACTAGCCAAAGCATGCCACTGCACTATCCGTGCCATGCTTTCCAGTCGTCTTGTACTCCAATTTCTAGCCATAAATAAAATCCTCTATCATAGTAATTTACTAAATAATTATTTCTAAAATTTCTAAAATCACCATTTAAATAAAATAAATAATAATAAAATATTTCAAAAAAATCTGGGAAGGGGAGCTACAAGGGATGAGCCATTTGATATTATCCACTCCATTTTCTCTCTCTTGTTCTTCCCCAAATTTTGAGAAGAGCCTCTATTCATTCCACCATCAAATCAATCCATTTCTCCATTCAATCCCTTTCTTTTCTTCTCTATTTCCATCAAGAGGAGAAGCTAGCTAGATTTGGGGAGCTTCGGAACAAGTTCGTGTCCTTTTGGAGGTCTTTACGTGTCGGTGTCGTATCGAAAGGAGTTTTTCTAGATTCGATCAACCGGGAGGTATAATCTCTTCTCTACTTCGTTCCTACATGCATTCAGGATTATTTTGAGCCCATAGGATCCATTTGTGTCCATTTCGTGTCCATTTGGAGGTCATAGGAATGTCCTTTGTGTTGTGTTTGTGTCCTAGTAGAAAATTCCCAATTTTGGACACATAGTGTTTGTGATATTTGTGTGAATGATTTTATTAGTGTTTTAATCTCAGATTTTTATATTTTTAGGATGTGTTCTTCATGGTATCATATTGTGTCATAATCTATTTATATATGTATATATATATATATATCATTTGTTATATGTATATATGTGTCCCTATATATATATATATATATATATATATATATATATATATATATATATATATATATATATATATATATATATTTTATGGAATCGTTACCTTTATTAGAAAAAGTGGGTAATGAGTACATCCGACCTCATTGGTAACAAAGAAAAGGAAAAACAACCAACACTAATCAAACGCCCATTTTGGAATAGGCGGAAGGTGACGACAACCCGAAAGCGACTTCCTGAACTGCCGCTTCACCTCCCGAACCAAGAAAGCAGCACCAGCACTACGCCCCTCATAACGATGCTTGTTTCGATTCTTCCAAAGCACCCATACAATCGTACCGGCCATAAATCTCCTATGGAGATTGTCCGGACCACGCCACCACCTTCGGAGGAAGGCCAAAAAATCACGATGCATCCGTGCTTTGAAAAAGCCCCTGAAGACCGACCAAACCTCCGAAGCAAGATCCCCAAGGAAGAAAATATGCTGAAGAGTCTCCCCGTGCCCAGCCTGACAGCAATGACACCTGGATGCTAGGTGGAAGCCAATCTTCTGAATGTTGTCATCAGTGGGAAGCCGGTTATGACAGACCCGCCATATCAGAATGCTCCACTTCGCCAGAATACATTGGCCCCAAATATGAATAAATAGGGAGGAAGTTGGATGGTGGATCCGATAAACCGTCCATGCCTTTGCCAACGAAAAAGATCCATACCGATCACCCCAGACAAATGAATCAGGAACCGAAGTACAAGTCAGATTTGCCGCAGTGAGATGCCGCACTGCCTCAACCCAAAAATTACCGCGACCATAGGGAAATTCTAGCCCGAGTTGGACCAGAAAGATCGGATGTCAGGACCGCCATTGTCAGAATTCCTCGCCCTAGAATTGCAGATCTTCCTTCCCCTTTCCGATAGAACCCTCACAATCACCGGTCGATGAGGAAGAAGCACCATCCTCCCGGCCAACCTAGCCGATCGCCGAAGCTCCCCGATGCCACCCGTCGCGAAGGGTGCGCCCGTCGCTCCAAAGGAGCCGCCGACTCAACGCCCGCCCCCCAATACTGGCCCCCAGACCGCACCCGTGTCCGTCTTCCCGTGCCTCTCCTGGCCCCTGAAGCCACTCCATCGACGTCGGGTCAGCAATATGACCCAACCTGATACCCCCCGGGATCCACGCTTCGCACCTTGCTAATCCCTCACCACGTCCCAGTCTGAAAAATATATGCGGTTCCGCCAATTTCCTCCCCCTCAAAATTCGTCGCCAAATGGGAGAACACTTAGAAGTCATGAAGGCTTCGCAAGGATGCCGCTTACGAAAGTATTTTGATTTAAGGAAATCCACCCAAAGACCCCTCCCATGCCGCGACTTCCACCATAATTTCATAGAGAAGGCATCCATAATATCATTCAGACACTTGATCCCAAGACCCCCTTCAGATTTAGTCCGGGTAGCAAAGCGCCACGCCAACCAACTCCTCTTAGCAACACCATCCTTGCTACCCCAAAAGAAAGCCGCAAACATCCTCTCAATCACCCTGATAACGGCTCGGGGTGGACAACATGCTGCCAACGTGTACAAAGGAATAGAGGTGAGGACATTCTTAATAAGAACCAGCTTCCCCCCAGGAGAAAGAATCTTGTTTTGCCAACCCGTCAGCTTCGATCTGATTTTATCAATCAAATGACTGAACATCCCCGCATTTTGTCTCCCGCACGCTAAAGGACAACCCAGATAAACAAGAGGCAAAGTACCGGTGCAAAATCCAAACAGAGTAGAAATAGTCCGTGCACGATCCTCTGCCAAAGGATTAGCAGTATAAAAGGCCGATTTGGAATAATTAATCTTCTGAACTGAAACAGCCTCATAGCGATGCAACACCTGCTGAAGAGCACACAAGCCAGCAATATCCCCTGAAGTGAAAATAAGGACATCATCCGCATAGGCCAAGTGCGAGATATGCGGTCCCCCAATTGGAGTATGAAAGGAAGATTGCCTATTAGTGTCTTGAAGAAGCTTAAGATTCCGAGAAAGCACCTCCGCGACAATGATAAAAAGAGCGGGAGAAAGAGGATCCCCTTGCCGGATCCCTCGAGACGCCGGGAAGAAATCAGTAGGAGCGCCATTGAGAAGAACCGCATACCAGGTGTCCGCCAGAAGACGATAAACGAGATCACAGAAGGCTTCATTGAAACCGAATCTCCGAAGCACACGCAGGAGGAAATGCCAATTAACTCTGTCATAAGCCTTCTGCATGTCAAGCTTGATTGCAACGTTGCCACCATGATTGGATTTCCTCATAGATGCCACCATGTCCTGGGCAATGATGATATTATCAACAATCTCTCTCCATTTAACAAAAGCACTTTGCTCCGGAGAAATAATTTTGGGAAGAACGTCCCGTAACCTGCAAGCAAGAACCTTGGAAATAATCTTGTTACAGAAATTACAGAGACTAATAGGACGAAAATCAGAAAGATTCCTCGGGTGCTCGACTTTGGGAATAAGAAATAAGTAAGTATCAGATATTGAATCCAGAAGGCGGGCACCCAAGAAAAAAGATCCAATGGCTTCCTCCACGTCAGCAGCGATAATATCCCAACAACAAGAGAAGAATCGCACAGAAAATCCATCCGGCCCTGCACCACTAGACGGGTCCATCCATGAACAATCTCCAACAATTTCGATCTATCCGAACACCGAACTAGATCGAAATTATCCTCCACAGAGATAATGCTGGAGATGACATCGAGGAAGGCATCATCCTCGGAAGTTGACTCAGCCCGGAAAAGCTTGGAGTAAAAGAAGGAAGCCTCCGCCGCCACCTCCGCATCAAAACCTGTTTCTGAACCATCAGCACGAATAATTTTCTGAATAGCCGTCTTTTGCTGCCTGCTCCGAGTGCTCGCATGGAAAAACCGAGTATTCTTATCTCCTTCCAGATCATATTTCAGTCTGGCCTTTTGTTTCCAGAAAGACTCCTCAATCTGGACCTTCTGTTTCAGTCTGGCTACAACCTCCATCCAAGACGCCCTACCCCTCTCCGAAGGGTGAAGATCATATTCCTCTTCCACCGCTAAAGAAACGTCCTCTGCCTGACGGACCTCCTGAAAAACGTCACCGAAAGTAGATCTGCTCCAACAGGCCCGGACCTGCCCCGTAGTACGCAAGCGCATGCCCAGACGCTCTAGCGCATCATAATGCCAACATGATTCCCATGCCCGGGCAACCACAGTGAGGAAGTCAGGATGGGACGTCCAAAAATCAAGGAACCGAAAGCCTCGACGCTTAATGGAAGAAGCTGGCTGACAGAAAATCAAAAGAGGAGCATGATCAGATTCTGCCCGATTGAGATGCTCACATGAAACCTGGACTCCGTCCAACCAACTACTAATAGCAAGCAATCTATCCAGGCGAGATCCCTGCGGATCTACCCCAGACTGGCCATTCACCCAGGTAAATGTGCTTCCTCTGAAACCAACATCAGAAAGTCCGGCCGCTAACTAGAAGTCAAGGAAATCTACAATGGCCCGCGAGTCAGGCGACCGGCCTCCAAATTTCTCGTACGGAGAAGCAATGATATTACAATCCCCACCCACAGCCCAGGGCAAGGCAACGTCCCTGGCTTGGACGTCAAGAAGATGCCACCAAAGACTCCTTCTTTCCTGTCGTGTCCCTGCACCATGAACAACAGACAACCATACCAGAACCGAGAAACAACTCAAAGAAAGCTGCATCGTGATAGCCTGATCACATGAATCTATACAGGTGAGCCCAATACCTGACTTACTGTAAAACCAAATATTCTCTTTTTTATTGCAAAAACTAGCATCAAAACCCAACCTCAATTGATAAGATAGAAGCTTAGAGGATATCACCTTGGGCTCGATAATAGCAAGAACCTGAATATTGTTGGTCCGACACAAGGACCTGAGACAACATAAAGTAGATATGTTCGCCGTCCCCCGAACATTCCATAAAAGAAAGTTAACCATGGACCCTCTTGGGGTCCCGCCTAACCCGGAAAGCATGAGAACGAAGAAATCGATCCGACTGAGGCGCCATCGACTTTCTTCGCTTACCAGCCTCCTTTTTGAAAGGTACCATCTGCCAGCCATCTTCTCGATCCTCCCGAAGGATTATGGATGAACTATATTCAGGCAATGAAACCATATCATCACCCTGAGAAAGAACATCACCCCAGACGTTGATTGAACCGAGGCATGGCTCCTCCCATACCACCAAGCTGCGTTCTTCAGTATCGGATCCAGCCGCTATGACTCTTTGTCCCAACTGACTATGAATAATAATAGGAAGATTCGACAAATCGATGGGACAAATACCCCGCTCAGGTCCCGACTGCCCGTCCAAACAAGAGCTCGGGGCGCCACGTCCCCCCTGTATGGGGCGCCCGTCATCCGACCATAAAGCCAGCTGGTCCGAAGATGACTCCTCCACGTGCCAGGAAGGCAAAGTGGAACACGCGCGAGTGCCTTCACTCCTACGCAATCCAGGCTATGTGGACCCACTGCTATCATCATGCCCCTGGACGCGCCTCCACACCTGCCGTGTCCCCTTCCCCTTCTCACGCCTAGATCGTTGCCGCCGATGACCCCTGCTAACCCCACGACCACCCATCGAACCATCCTCCTCAACGCCTGGAGAAGAAACAGCGATGACGGTCGGCCTCTCTTCCACGCCCACCATTGGCGTCTCTACCTGGGGACGAGCACAATCACTCTCGACGTGGCCATGAAGGCTGCATGCAACACAAAAGAGTGGAGTCCGCTTATACACAACCGGTTGCGAACGAACGCCATTAGGAAGTTGAAAGAATACCTCATGAAGTAGGGGTTTGCTAACGTCCACTTCAACCAAGACCCTAGCTACACTCGGCCTGGAAAAGGAAGCCATAGCGCGGTCCGTATAAAGCGGAGTGCCAAGACCAGAAGCGATGGAGAGAACCATATTGGTATCAAACATGCAATGGGGCAGCCCGGGAAAAGCAACCCAAATAGGAACTCGAGGATCCTCTCTCATCGGCGAGAAATCCACCGAAGACCTAAATAACACCATCGGGACCCGTCCAACGAACCAACAGTCCTTTGAACGAAGCCGAAGAAAGTCGCTCTCGACATGCGGCCGTATGAGGACATGACGATCGTCAATGGCCTTCACTTCAATTAGACCCCTGAATCCCCGCGAACCAAGATCCTTCTTAATGGCCTCAATCGAAAGTCTCCGCCGAGCAAACTTTCCAATGAGGTCCAAGCCACAAGGCGCCGTGAGAGCCTCCATGTCCGACAGGGAGAAGAAGACCAACTTCCGGGCATCAATAGCAATGGCTGGACGGAAGGCAACCCTCGACGTACCCCCCTTCGAAGCCAAAGCGGAGTGGCCCACTACCGTAGCAAAAGAACACGCCAGAACACCCTTCCCACCGCCTGCCACCGTCGTCTGAACCGACGCAGCCGGATCAGCCGCCAGCGGCCCCCCTAACGCAAGGCCTGCTAGGGCTACCAGGGGCAGAGCCCCCCCCTCCGTTACCGGACCTCCCCCCCGGTCGACACCAGACTCCCCCGCCTGAACCACCATCGTCGGACCATGGCCAGGGACGGAGCCCCCCGCCGGAGCATCCATCCGCGTCCTAGACTCCGATCGCCAAAAAGTCGCTCGAGGGATGGCTCCACGAAATACGGATCTCTCTCTTTCTCTCTTCTCTCTCTCTATATATATATTGGTGTGTTTTTGTGTCTTGTATGTATTATGGGAGTGTGGAGATTTTGAGAAAGAGGATGGGATTAGAGAATGGAGAGTGTGATTAGAGAGTGAGATTGAGGGGAAGATTGAGAGAGTAGAGAGTGAAGGATGGGGGGAGTGTCACTGCTGAACAGCAGCAGTAGGAGCAGTAATCAGTCCCCACAGTGACTGATTTCAACAGTAACTATAGCAGCATATGCTGCTGCATTAGCAGCAGTTTTGAGGGGGGACAGCCCCTTAGAGTACAGCAGTAGCAGTATACACTGCTACATAGTAGCAGTGTAGGAGGGGGAGGGCAGCCCCATTGGGCAGCCATGGGTAGCCATGGACAGCACATTACAACCACCATTTCACCCATCCAATTGTTCATTCATTTTCCCCTTCATTCTTCCATAAATTTATCCATCCATCTATCCATACTTCATCATTCACCCATTAATTCTTCCATTTATTTTCTATTCCATTCATTCACTAAATCAATTCATTCATTCACCCTTCCAAACATTCATTCATTTACTCACATATCCACTTACCTATACAAATTTATTCATTCACCAATTCATTCATACATACACTCATCCACTCAATTCATTCATTCACCCATTCCATTCATTCACTCATTCATTCATTCATTCAAATTCTCTTTTCATTTCACCCTTCCATACATATCAATATCTTCATTAATTACATAAATCCCTATACCAAATTTAGTCCTATATGGTTATTTTGGGGTTGTGTGGGTGTAATGTGGTTAGCTAGTATTTTAGAAGGTTAAGATAAGGTATTGTTAGGCTATGATAGTAAGGTAATGTGATGATAACCAACATGTGTCATAAGATGGGTTAGATGAGCTAGGTACTAGGATTTTATGGTTGGTAATGTTTAGGTAGGTTAGTGTCTAGCTATCCTAGGAAGCCTTGGTTAGTATTCCAAGGTTAGAGTGGTTTACCTTGGTATGTGCAAGGTATTGGTATTTACCTTGTGAAGGGTAAATGTAGGTAATGAGGTATAGTTAAGGTATTGAGTGTGACTTCTAAGATGGAGCTTAGAAATAGGTTGTTTGGTAGGTAATGACTAGATGAGGGTAGTTTAGGCTAGTCTTGACCCCCGTTGACCAAGAGTTGACTTTTTGACCGAAAGTCAACTTCAAGTCAACGCTTGACCTAAAATCGACCCAAAACCAAACCAGAGTTGACCAGTTGACTAAAAGTCAACTGTTAGTCAATATTTGACTAGTTTGACTTAGGACTGACCTAGGGTTGACTCAATGTTGACCAGAGTTGACTTTTTGATCAAAAGTCAACTGTAAGTCAACCCTTGACCCAGATTGACCTAGTTTGACTTGGATTGACTTCCTGTGACCTTGTTTGACCTTGGTTGTCCTAGTGTGACCTAGTTTAGCTTGGTGTGACTTAGTTTGACCTAGTTTTGACTTAGACTTGTATATCATGACTAGATTAGCTTTCCTTTTATTATTAAACCCAGTTGACTCATGGTATCTCATCTTTAGGTCTGTGATTACTCTGAGCATCTGTTCACCTTATCAGCTCAGGACCACAGGCGAGTACATTCACTGATAGTTTTTATTGTCTTGATATCTGCTATATCCGATTCAGTTGTAGTATCTTACTCGATTTCCAGTCACGATAGTTTACGGACTAGTATATGTTGGATCATGACATGAAATATTATTCCTGGACTTTCTTAGTATATTGGTACGCGATATTTCTTATTTTCTGTACTGTATAGACATCGATTTGGGAGTGGGCTGGCCCCCTGTTTTTGAATCCCGTGTCATGACGTGTCATCTCCAGATCCATTATACTATTCGGGGGTGGGGAATTATTAGGGGCTATGTGATCAAAGCCTCATATCACTATATTCATGTGCTTGTGCTACCCTCGCCTCACATAGGGTGTAGCGAGATCTTATTCATGTGCTCGTTTTCTAGGTTGGCCGACATGACCTTTCCAGATTTTTATGTGATTGTCGGGCCAAGTGGATAGCCTGTCCCGTAACATTTCCCAAGCCGATCACATAATGCTCTAATAATTCAAGTCACATTTTTATATTTATTTATCATATGAGGCTAAGTTCTGTTCGGGAGAAGGGTTACAACCCCGATCCTTGTTTGGTTTAAGGATTGTAACTCGGCTTCTGAATAGTTCTCAAGTCATCCTATATATATATATATATATATATTGTCGTCCTATTCAGTACTTACATCTTGATATATATTTTCTGTTGATTTTGTCTTGTATTTCACATATTCTACATATTTTTATGCTATACTTTGATTGGAGGCTAAGTTCTGTTCGGGAGAAGGGTTACAACGCTAGTCCTTGTTTGGTTTACGGGTTGTAGCTCGGCTTTCGAATGGCTCCCAAGTCATCACATATCTTTGTCTTGTATTTTATTATACTGTCTCTTATAGAATTTGTCAATTCATATGAAACTGCTGTTAGTATTTACACTTGCTCATTTTCTTGATAGGATACCGTTGACATATTACAGATGTTTCTGAGGCAGGCTGCTCGACCTACTATGGGGTCGAGACAGATAGAGACTTAGGCCAGGACTGTGGCCTGTTAGTTGAGCCACTAGACTTTGCATACCCAGAGTAGTATAGCTTAGTTAGGTTTGCCTGGACTGCGATCTAGCTTTTGTTTTAGACTGTGGTAGCTTATATTTATATTTGTGACTCTGTGATGTTGTTTGTTTCTCTCTAGCTGTGTTGGATGTTGAACTCATTTTCTATTTTCACATCTATCATATTTCCTTTTCGTGTTATCTACCTTAGTTTTATCTTATGATTGAGACTGTATTTGCTATGTTATCTCCATTCAGAGTGTATATACTGTACATGTACCTTTATACTGTTTAATTATAGTATTTGTAGATGACCTATACAGCGTTCTACCGCCGATTCTGCGGCGTAGGCTGGACATAACCACGTACTCGTGCCCCTAACTAGGGTGTGGGTTGTGACACGATTTTGTGGTGGCCCTATGCAGGTCAGTGTCGCAAATAGTGCGATCTCGTAATGGTGCTCGACTTAGAGTACTAATTACGAGCCTGCGACTAGGACATAGGATCTAGAATATGATAAGAGTTACTCAATCACATTTTAGAAAAAATTCTGATCTTTTGATTACCATGACAACTCTTCTTGCATTTGAATTCAATTGTCCTCCTTTGATAATATCTTATCTTGTGCCATATTGATCTCTTGGGTTCAATTCGTCTTCAGGACGACAGTGACTCATTCTTAGGCAGCAGGGCCTAGTACAGTTCCAGAGAGGTCCGATCCTGTAAGACCTCCACCTCCGGCTACGGGAGTAGCAGTTGAGAGAGCAGCAGCCTCAAGTTCCTGCCCTTCAGACGGGAGTAGCAGCAGCAGTTCCAAGAGGTCTTCCACCTCTAGCAGCGGGACCATCCATAGTCATTCCTGAGACTCTTCCTCCGTAGCCTCCGCTAACGACTGATGCACAGCAGATGATGGCCCTTCTACAGCAGATGTTGCAGACCCAGAGGGCCCAGGCCGAGGCACATCACCGCCAGATATAGGTGTTACGGCAGAGTATGGAGAACTCCCACCAGCTGGCGATGGCAGCTGTAGAGAGGGTTGTACCGGGTATAATTCAGGGTGCCCCAGTTCAGTAGCAGGGTCAGAGAAGGCCTGGCACATGCCTCGATTTCAGGAAGATGAACCCGAGGGACTTCAAGGATACCGAGGGTATCCTGTATGCGGATGACTGGTTGGAGGACGTCCAGAGGAGCCTGGAGTTAGTAGAGGTTTCGAGGGAACTATGGGTCACGACTGCGGTGAGTCAGTTCTTCGACATCGTCTTGACGTGGTTTCGCACGGATCCTCATACGTCAGTGAGAGGTTTGACATGGAAAAACTTCAGGCGGCTCTTCAAGGAGAAGTTCTACCCCGATGTGGCTCTAACAGCTCTGGAGGCCCAGTTCGTCGGATTGGTACAGGAGAACTCGTCGGTGGACGAGTATGCAGCGAAGTTTTTTCCGTCTGAGTAGGTTTACACCAGATCTGATCCAGAATGAGGGGTATAAGGCCACAAGTTCCGGAGAGGCCTTACTCATGCGGTTTGCACTCGTACTTTTGGGCGACGCGATGCGACCTTCGAGCAAATACTGATGGAGGCGCAGAGAGCAGAGGAGGACTTCGGCCTCAAGCCGAAGAGGGGCAGCAATATTCTTGGAGCAAGCTCTAGTGTGGGGCCGACAAAGCGCCCTCACTTCCAGCAGAGACAGATTCAGCAGCAGCCTCAGTTACAGATTCAGCAGGCACCAGCACGTGCCTACCGGCACCAGGGACAGGGCCAGAGGTAGACTACTCAGTGCGGCTTCTACGGAAAGCCGGGACACAATCGGGTGACCTATAGGAAGAGGTTGGTCGTATGTCTATACTGTGGGACGCTGGACCACCAGCTGAGGGATTGCCTTGCTAGTGGAATCCGAAGAGGCCAGGACAGAGTGCAGCATGCTAGAGGAAGCCAACAGGGACATGCTTTCGCCATGACAGTTAAGGGCACTCAGACAGTAGCAGGGCAGATTGCAGGTTCCCATCTTTCGATCTTATTTTCGTATTGCCTCCTTATAACTGTCTTGAAATTCGATTCCATCTGTTCCTTGATCGTTTGATATAAAAAAATTATTCTTGTGATACGATTTTTTTCTTCTGAAATAAGTCGTATGGGCTAGGTCGCCTCGATTATGAGATTTTAGAATCCTCTAGGGTCATGCTAGCAGGTATCGTGAGGACATATAGTTAGATTATGGACGTATTTCTCGGGTATGGGAATTTAAGGTTTTTGCTGCCAAGCAGCGACAATGCAAAATTTTTAAATACCATGATTCTAGAGGTATGTACCTTAGTCGAAGACTCTGTGATTATCGTAGCCTTACTCACTAGCATGACGGAGATTCTGAGTATCATGGTTTTGGACAGACGCAAACGATTATCGAACTGCATGATTTTGAGATTCTGTTTGTGGGATGTTTGACCTATAAGGAGCACTACCACCTTAATTTTTGAGGATAAATTTTTTTTAAGGTGGATAGACTTGTAGCACCCAGTTTCTAATTGAGAGTAATTTTAAATTTTATAATTTTAGTCATTTAATTATTGTCATTTAATTCATGCTTTGATTTTGGAGATTTTAATCATTTTAAATTTTTAAGCCATGACTTGTGATTTTGATATTTTACTAGTGAAACTCGAGAGACTGTTTGACCTAGAGCCTAACCATGTGATTAGGATATTTTCAGTATCATTTCTGGCCCAAGGATATTTTGGTCATTGGACCTCTTTGATTTATTTTTTGATATTTTTGTATTGGTGATTGGTGATTTGGTTTTTGATAGGTGAGATTTTGTGTTGGTTTCGTGTCCGAGTCGGACACGTAACAGTTTTTATTTGCAAGTGTTGTTGTTCCTTAAAATATTTTTATTTTGCTAAAAAAAATTTGGAAGTCTTTGAGAGGGATTATTTTCTGCATGTTTTTTTTTGGATTGCTTTGTTTTAATTTCGAGGACGAAATTTTTTTAAGGTGGATAGATTTGTCACCCCCATTTTTTAAGAACAGGGGTATTTTTATCATTTTTTATTTTTGAATATTTTTTAAATTTATTTTATTATTTATGATATTGTTTTGGGGTTATTTGAGTCGGGTTCGAATTTCAACTCAATCCGACTTGTATCGGGGACCCGGGGTAGCTTTGACTCTAGTGGAACCCACTTATTAGTTAGACATGGCCCACATGACATTATTTTTAGTTAGTGGGTTAGACTAATTATTCATGGATAGGGTTGGTTTGATTAGAGACTTAAACCATGACTAAAATAGCCTCAACCTTAAACCCCTTTTCCTAATTTTAATTAAATAAGTCAAATGGGGGCTTTTAGTCATTTCTAATGGGGGACACATATGCCATAGGTGGCCGGCCACTTTAGGGGGGGATAGGGATGAGCCATTTGATATTATCCACTCCATTTTCTCTCCCTTATTCTTCTCCAAATTTTGAGAGGAGCCTATATTCATTCCACGATCAAATCAATCTATTTCTCCACTCAATCCCTTTCTTTTCTTCTCTATTTCCATCAAGAGGAGGAGCTAGCTAGATTTGGGGAGCTTCGGAACTCGTTCGTGTCCTTTTGGAGGTCTCTACGTGTCGGTGTCGTATCGAGAGAAGTTTTCCTAGATTCGATCAACCGGGAGATATAATCTCTTCTCTACTTCGTTCCTACATGCATTTAGGATTATTTTGAGCCCATACGAATGACCCCCATGGTTGTATCTCCATTTATGTCCATTTTGTGTCCATTTGGAGGTCATAGGAGTGTCCTTTGTGTTGTGTTCGTGTCCAAGTGGGAAACCCCCAATTTTGGACACATAGTGTTTGTGATATTTGTGTTAATGATTTTATTAGTGTTTTAATCTCAGATTTTTATATTGTTAGGATGTGTTCTTCATGGTATCATATTGTGTCATAATATATTTATATATTTTATATATATATATATTGTGTCATAATCTATTATATATATATATATATATATATATATATATATATATATATATATATATATATATATATATATATAGTAAATAAATAAATAAATAAATACATACATATATATATATATATATATATATATATATATATATATATATATATATATATATATATGTATTTATTTATTTATTTATTTTACTATATATATATATATATATATATATATATATATATATATATATATATATATATATATATATATATTTTTATATATATATATATATATATATATATATATATATATATATATATATATATATATATATATATGTATTTATTTATTTATTTATTTATTTTTTATTTTTATTATATATATATATATATATATATATTATATATATATATATATATATATATATATATATATATATATATATATATATATATATATATATATATATATATATATATATATTGAGATAGGGCAATAGATATATATTTATATATATGAAAAGAGATGCGGAGTCCCGCTCCCTGTGGCGATTCCCGGGGCGACTCCGGCCGGGGGTGGACCTCCCCTTGGTGGCCGGCCCCTTGGTGGGCGCCGCCTTGGTGGGCCGCCCCCTGGCAGCCCATGCCAACCTCCGTCGTTGGCCTTCTCCCCCCGCCGCCCCCGCCTCGCGGCGTTTCCCCCCGGGCGTCGCTTTCCCTTGGTGCCCGAGGTGCTGCCGCCCTCTCCCTCCTTATCGCCGTCGGCTGCGCCCCCGGCGTCGCCACCGTAGGAGCCGTCGCGGGTGGCTTGCGCGTGCAGTCGCCGAGTCTTCGCCCTCTCCCCCCTTCCCTGGGTACCCCTCCGGTCTCGTCCTCCCTTCCCGGCCCTCCGTCGGGGCCGTGCCGGGCCCGTCTTCCCCGGCGCTTCACCCTCCTCCCCCCGTTGCGCCGCCCCCTCGACTTCGACCTTCCTCTCCATTCAGTGGCCCGCCGCCCCGTCGGCAGCTCCCTCCTTGAGCTCACCGGCCCCCGGCGGTCCTGGCGCAGTCCCCTCCTTTCTTGCCTCAGCCCTGTGAGATTCCCCCGCTCCGGTCCCTCTGCGGCGATCCACGGAGCCCCTGTGCTCGTGCCCCCCTCGTGGGCCCTTGTGGTCGCTCCACGGCCCCCGGGCATCTCCACCCCAGCTGGCGGTCTCTGGAGATCCCTCCCCTCCTCGGCGTCAGGCGGCCGTGCGGCGACCATCTCGCCGTCGCCGCCCCCTTCACGCCCCACGCGCCCCTGGCTGGATCCGCCTCTCTCCTAGCCATCGGATCTGGAGAAGCCGCCTCCCCGGCGTCGCCCCTCCCGAGCGCTGCATCTTCCCCTCCCCCTCCTCTCTCCGGCGTTCGCTCCGCCGGCGGTAGGCCCCTCCCACCGTCGCCCGGAGGCTCCCATCTTCCCCCCACCCTCTCCCGCCGGAGCCCATCTCTCGGCGTTCCCCCCTTCCTCTCCGTCCCGCACCCTCTTCGCCCGGAGGACGTCCCCCGCTCCCTCCTCCCGGAGGTCGAGCCCCGCCTCCGCCCGCCCCTCCTTCCTCCGGGCGAGCGCACAACGCCGGCGGCGCATCCAGCTGGTCTCGAGCCGCGCGCTCGCCTGCTCGGGCTGCGAGCTCTGCCCCCTCGGGCAGAGTGCCACCGGTCTCGAGCCGCACGCTCAGCAGCTCGGGCCGCGCGCCCTGTCTTCCTCGGGCAGTGCTGCGTCTGGTGACGCGCGCTCCCCCGCCGTCGGGCCCAGCCCCTCCCTTCCGTCGTTTTGCCTCCGTTTGCGCCGTGCTGGACCGGCCTCCACCGCCGGAGCCCTCCCGGCTCCGGCGTCGCTCCGCCGCCTCCTCCCTACTCTTCGGCTCCCCTCTGCGACCTCGCCGCCTTCCTCCCCCCGGAGCTCCCCCGCCGGTGCTCGCCGCTTTCCTCCCACCGGAGCTTGCTCCGCCGGTGCGACCGCCATAGCTCAGCACGATGGGGGGGCCGAGGCTCCTCGAGCCGCGCGCCCCACACCCTCCTCCCCTCTTCATGGTCAGCACGCTCGTTGGGCAGCGAGCCCTGACCTATCCATCCAATCGCTGCAGGCGGTGGGCCCCCCTCCCCCCCTCCCGGTTGGGTTTCGAACTTTGAATTTTTAAATCTCTGAAAATTCGATTTTTCGTTTCCACTCCCGACTATGCCCCCGCTCACCTCACCTTCAGATTTTCAAATTTCGAATCTTTGAAATTTCGAAAATTCACTTTTGCTTATTTTCTACCGTGTACTGCAGGATCCGTTTTGTGTGTTCCGGTCCTGCTTACGTTTGTAATGCTCGCTTCGAGCTTCCCTTTATGTTCAATAAAATGCTTATTATATATATATATATATATATTTTTTTTTTTATATAAATATATATATATATATTGGTGTGTTTTTGTGTCTTGTATGTATTATGGGAGTGTGGAGATTTCGAGATAGATGATGGGATTAGAGAATGGAGAGAGTGATTAGAGAGTGAGATTGAGAGTCAGATTGAGAGGGAGATTGAGAGAGTAGAGAGTGAAGGATGGGGGGAGTGTCACTGCTGAACAGCAGCAGTAGGAGCAGTAATCAGTCCCCACAGGGGACTGATTTCAGCAGTAACTGTAGCAGCATATGCTGCTGTATTAGCAGCAGTTTTAAGGGGGGAACAGCCCCTTAGAGTACAGCAGCAGTAGCAGTATACACTGCTACATAGTAGCAGTGTAGGAGGGGGAGGGCAGCCCCATTGGGCAGCCATGGACAACCCATTACAACCACCATTTTACCCATCCAATTGCTCATTCATTTTTCCCTTCATTCTTCCATAAATTCATCCATCCATCTATCCATACTTCATCATTCACCCATTAATTCTTCCTTTCACTTTCCTATTCCATTTATTCACTAAATCAACTCATTCATTCACCCTTCCAAACATTCATTCATTCACTCACATATCCACTTACCTATACAAATTTATTCATTCACCAATTCATTCATACATACACTCATCCACTCAATTCATTCATTCACCCATTCCATTCATTCATTCAAATTCCCTTTTCATTTCACCCTTCCATACACATCCATATCTTCATTCATTCCACAAATTCCTATACCAAATTCAGTCCCATACGGTTGTTTTGGGTTGTGTGGGTGTGATGTGGTTAGCTAGTATTTTAGATGGTTAAGATAAGGTATTGTTAGGCTATGATAGGGTGGTTTACCTTGGTATGTGCAAGGTATTGGTATTTACCTTGTGAAGGATAAATGTAGGTAATGAGGTATAGTTAAGGTATTGAGTTTGACTTCTAAGACGGGCTTAGAAATAGGTTGTCTTGGTAGGTAATGACTAGATGAGGGTAGTTTAGGCTAGTCTTGACCCCCGTTGACCAAGAGTTGACTTTTTGACCGAAAGTCAACTTCAAGTCAACGCTTGACCTAGAATCGACCCAAAACTAAATCAGAGTTGACCAGTTGACTGAAATTCAACTGTTAGTCAACATTTGACTAGTTTGACCTAGGATTGACCCAGGGTTGACTCAGTGTTGACCAGAGTTGACAAGAGTTGATTTTTGACCAAAAGTCAACTATAAGTCAATCCTTGACCCAGATTGACCTAGTTTGACTTGGATTGACTTCCTGTGATCTTGTTTGACCTTGGTTATCCTAGTGTGATCTAGTTTAGCTTGGTGTGACTTAGTTTGACCTAGTTTTGACTTAGACTTGCATGTCATGACTAGATTAGCTTTCCTTTCATTATTAAACCCTGTTGACTCATGGTATCTCATCTTTAGGTCTGTGATTACTCTGAGCATCTGTTCACCTTATCATCTCAGGACCACATGCGAGTATATTTGCTGATAGTTTTTATTGTCTTGATATCTGCTATATCCGATTCAGTTGTAGTGTCTTACTCGATTTTTAGTCACGATAGTTCACGGACTAGTATATGTTGGATCATGACATGAGATATTATTCCTGGACTTTCTTGGTATATTGGTACACGATATTTCTTATTTTTTTACTGTATAGACATCGATTTGGGAGTGGGCTGGCCCCCTATTTTTGAATCTTGTGTCATGACGTGTCATGTCCAGATCCATTATACTATTCGGGGGTGGGGAATTATTAGGGGCTATGTGATCAAAGCCTCATGTCACTATATTCATGTGCTTGTGCCACTTTCACCTCACGTAGGGTGTAGCGAGATCTTATTCATGTGCTTGTTATTCAGGTTGGCCGGCATGACCCTTTCCAGATTTTCATGTGATTGTCGGGCCAAGTGGATAGCCTGTCCCGTAATATTTCCCAAGCCGATCACATAACGCTCTAATAATTCAAGTCACATTTTTATATTTATTTATCATAGGAGGCTATGTTCTGTTCGGGAGAAGGGTTACAACTCCGGTCCTTGTTTAGTTTAAGGGTTGTAACTCGGCATCCGAATAGTTCCCAAGTCATCATATATATATATATATATATATATATATATATATATATATATATATATATATATATATATATATATATATATATATATTGTCGTCCTATTCAGTACTCACATCTTGATATATATTTTATGTTGATTTTGTCTCGTATTTTACATATTCTATATGCTCTTATGCTATACTTTGATTGGAGGCTAAGTTCTGTTCGGGAGAAGGGTTACAACCCCGATCCTTGTTTGGTTTACGGGTTGTAGCTCGGCTTTCGAATGGCTCCCAAGTCATCCCATATCTTTGTCTTGTATTTTATTATACTGTCTCTTATAGAATTTGTCAATTCATATGGAACTGCTGTTAGTGTTTGTACTTGCTTATTTTTTTGACAGGATACCGTTGACATATTACAGATGTTTCTGAGGCAGGTTGCTCGACCTACTATGGGGTCGAGACAGATGGAGACTTAGGCCAGGACTGTGGCCTGTTAGTTGAGCCACTAGACTTTGCATACCCAGAGTAGTATAGCTTAGTTAGGTTTGCCAGGACTGCGATCCAGCTTTTATTTTAGACTGTAGTAGCTTATATTTATATTTTGTGACTCTGTGATGTTGTTTGTTTCTCTCTAGCTGTGTTGGATGTTGAACTCATTTCCTATTTTCACATCTATTATATTTTCTTTCCGTGCTATCTACCTTAGTTTTATCTTGTGATTGAGACTGTATTTGCTATGTCATCTCCATTCGTAGTGTATATACTGTACAGGTACCTTTATACTGTCTAGTTATAGTATTTGTAGACGACCTATACAGCATTCTACCACCGATTCTGTGGCGTAGGCTGGACGTAACCACGTACTCGTGCCCCTACTCAAGGTACGGGTCGTGACACGTTATACGAGCAACGATCTTTCAACCTGTTCTTCTCTTAGTTGTCCTCCCTTTCTCTCCTCTCGTGATCAACGAATTAGAAAAAAATGCTCTTCTTTGGATACATATGATGGCCAGAGAATAGACGGTATATATAGTCTACGACAGGGACCGTGAGGAGAAATTAGGTTTAGGTCTTCTAACGGGTCTAGGTATCCCATGTTTGGCCCGAACACACAACCCAAGCCTGTTAACAATAGCTCGGTCCATTAAAGAGCTACTGTTGCACTACCTTCCTAATATCAAATTATGTTTATGGGCTCATTCTTATTATATGCTTATTTATCTCCCTATGTTAAGATAACGAATGTCCATTAATCAAAATAAGTTACTGACTACATTGATCGACTTCTTTTATCCTTAAGTAGTACCACTCAACTTTATTTGTCATGTAGGATATAATCCACCTACAAGGTTTACATGACAATCCTTATAAGTTCCTTAAGGGGACATCATCAACCCGATACATCGGAACATGGATTCCTTTTATAATCAACAGCCCATCATACACATAAGTTATTACCCAATTCATAGAGGTTATTGAGTCATTATGAATCTCACTCTTTTATGAATCAAAGTAATGCACACTACATATACATGTTTGTTATTATATCCAAATTAAGAGCACAAGGATCCATAATAACAGAGGTATTTGTTCTCTTATATAGTCAGTACAAAGATAACAACCTCAAGTGGTCTTGTTCAATACACACAAAGTGTACTAGTATAAACCTAAAGTCAAGATAGACTAATGCCATATTATACTACAACCTTACCAATGGTTTGTCCAAATCCATCTAGGTGGTGAACCATTTATATATTCTACAAGGGACTAATAACATGATATTTTGTGTATCACCACACACTATATTATCTACAATGTAGAATATCAGACACTTACATTAACATATAAAAAATATAAAATGCTAACATTTGCCCATTTGATTCTCATTCAAAAATAATAAAAATATATAGTTAATACAAAAGAGATGCTTTTAATATATAACCCTAACATAAAGGAGCATAATACTCTATGTTACAGTAGGATGACACCACTTGAGGTACCTAGTGAGGGTAAAGCCTCGGCTTTGGGCCAAGTCACAGCAGCATAACACTGTACATAGGCAAGTGGGCCTAATTTTATAGAATAAAGAGTGGTAGGCAGCACCAAAAAGAGGTTGGGCCTCATGTTACAGTAGTATGACACCACATGAGGTACCTAGAAAGGGTAAATTCTCGGCTTCGCGAGCTATGTCACGGCGGCGTAACACCACAAGGTAGCAAAAGGCTTCATGATGGATAGTTTGGCACTACAAAGAGGCTGGGCCTCATGCTACAATGGTATGACACCATATGATGTATAGCCTCGACTTTGGGCCATGTCATAGCGGTGTAGCACCACAAGGAAGCGAAAGGCTTCATGCCAAGACTCTTTAAAAGAACTCACCTAGAGTGTATGGATAGAGATATAAGTTGTCTCTTGAGGAAAACCTTGAAGACACACAATATACATACACTAAAACAAGACTGGTACAAGACCTTTAATGTGCAGCCAGAAGCACAGTTGATGCTCTTATGTGAGTGGGAAGAATTGCAGTTATGGTACAGAATTTAAGGCTTCGTCTATTCTTGTATCATGTTGTTATTTAACTCATGTAAGTCCCCTAAATTTTTGGGATTATTTTTGAATTTTCTAAATGAATTATTTTTCGATAATTCATTTTGATTTAATTAATTTTGATCATTAAATGCTCGTTACCATAACTTTTAATTTAGGAGCACAAGGCTAGTCATTTTCTTGAAACCAACTTCTCACGCGTGACCTACGCGAGACGCCCTACACCCATGACCTTCGTGTCCCACTCAAACACACCATCTTGTGCTTTATTTTCTTCGCACAACTTTTGGATCAATTTAGGCCAATTAATTATCCACCGTAGATGTGACCTGACTTCCAATTTAATTTCGGGACCCGACATCGGTCCAATCCAATCGACCCAATATATGGCCCTGGCCTGTTTTGAGTCAACTATGTACGTGCAACTTGCGTGCCATCGATTTGATCTCCCTTGTGCTTCCATCTCATCCATGGTTTAATTTGGTTTAAAATAATTATTTAAATTAAATCTTTGCCCCAAGCTTGTCCAAACTTGGCCCATCACCTAATCTAATTTGGTGTATGTCCTATCATGACTACCCATACACACCACTATTGTATTTGTCTTTTTTCCTATACAAAATATCCTCTTCTTTACACAAATATCTTATTTTCTCTCTCTATTATATATATATATATATATATATATATATAATATAACACTCTCTCTCTCTCTACCAACACTCCACTCTCTCATCCATCACCATCACACACAAGCCCTCTCCCATGTACAGCCGATACTACCCACCCCCTCTCTCTAAATATCTCTTTCTCTCTCTTTCTATTCTATTAATAACTAACTCTCTCTCTCTCTCTCTCTCTCTCTCTTTAAAATCACACACATAAATTAAATTTCTCTCTCCCTCTCTCATTTTTCCCAGCCCACTCTCAGCCGAGTCCCCATGGCCGAGCTCCCCACCAGCAACCCGAGCTCCTCCTTCCTTCTCCCATGGCCGACAACACATTCTTCTCCTCCTTCACCATTCTCTCCTCATCATTTACAACACAACCACCACTCTCACCATCATCATCATCGAGCTCACCACCACAACTACCATGCATCTCCTCCACCACTGTCACGGCCACCCCCACAGGTGACTGCCGCCGCATGCACAGCCGCAGCAGCAACCAGCAGCAGCAGTGTGCGCGGGCCGCCGTCGTGCGCTGCCGCACTGCAGTCGGCCTCCGTGCACCACCGCGTGGCCGGCCCCTCCACCACGAGCTCCCCCACGGTCGGGTGCACCCTCCGGCGAACCCCCCACGGTAGTACCCTCCTCCCCGACGCGATACACGGGCGATTCGTGCATTTGGACGAAATTCCGCCGTGACGCACGATTTCAAATTTCAGAAAGTTTGCCTCGTCTAAGAAACTTTGTGCACGATTTTCGAGAAATTTGACCGTTAGATCGACGATTTTTTTGAT
The DNA here is from genome assembly GCA_029216955.1 of Iris pallida. Taxonomy (NCBI): domain Eukaryota; kingdom Viridiplantae; phylum Streptophyta; class Magnoliopsida; order Asparagales; family Iridaceae; genus Iris; species Iris pallida. The sequence goes on along the minus strand of JANAVB010037818.1, from coordinate 7,549,868 downwards.
TCGTCTCAATCTCGGTATATAGCTCTTCACTCCCCTCAATTTTCGTCCATTAGTTTTATCGTTTGATACATCAAAACCGGCCACCAAGTTGACGTTTAAATTGTGTATATTTTAGACAGTTTTGTGGAGCCAACTTCGTTGGTTCGTATCTCCTCCATCGCAGCTCCGTCTGGCGTGCTACTGGTTCCTATACGAAGCTGGTATAACCCTCTTTCTATCCCTTAAATTTTGTTTCATTGTGAGCACGTTTGGTTGGTCGAATTCGACGCCAAAGTTGGTCGTCCGAATTCTTAATTTTGTACTAGTAAAATTCCATTTTGAATCCGGGACTCCGAATTCAATTTCTGACACCACCAGTAGACTTATTGCATCATTCTGGCATTTTTTCATATAAAGTTTGCTTAGTTTGGAGGACGTGGGCCCTGGCACGTATTTCGGTGCAAAGCGGACCCTATAGTCCGGGTCAACGGGACTTTTTGATGCCGGCTCATCGAAATCCAATTTCGGATATACCATTGAGTTCGTATCGTCATTCTTGACTCGTTGATATATAATTCACTGAGTTTTGAGGATATTAGCTCCGACACGCTTTTTCGTGCAAATCGGAATTTCAATGTCCTGGTCAACAGACCAATTTGAGATCGGGTCAACGGAATCGAATTTTGGATATACCGTTGGGTTTATATCGTCATTCTAGATTTGTGAACATATAATTTGTTAGGTTTAGTGGACTAGTATTCTTGTACGTTTTTCGGTGCAAAGCGGGTCCGACACGGATACCGTTTTTGACTCGAAATTACCTTTTTGCCCCTGTGTCCAAATTGGACTTATAGGCAGGCTATTCTAGCTATTTCGACCATTCTGGACACGTTGGTGATGGTTGTTTCACCATCCGACAACATCTATAGGTTTTCACCCTATTATTATAATCTTTCTCCTTTGGTTGTATTTTGAGATCCATCGATTCCAGTGATTTCACAACCACTGAAATTGAATGTGTTGATTCTGTAGATGTTTATAGAGACTAGCTTTGACCCTGTTTGACCATGGTTGACTACTTTGACTGAACGTCGAAGTAGAGTCAACACATGACCTAGGTTAGACTAGTTTTGACCTTGGTTGACCACAGTTGACTATTTTGACCAAAAGTCAACCGGAAGTCAACCGTAGCCTAAAATTGATTAGAACTGGACCGAAGTTGTCTAGTTGACCCAAAAGTCAACTGTTAGTCAACGTTAGTCAAGTTTGATCTAGAGTTGACCAAAGTTGACCAGTTGACCAAAAGTCAACTGTAAGTCAACCCTTAACTTAGTTTGACTTGTCTTGACCTAGTTTGACTTAGTATGACTTGATTTTACTTCCAAACCCTTATATTGATATAGTATTCCACCTATAGGTCCTCGAGGCACTATTCTTGGACTCAGTCGACTTATCCATCACATCACAGGCGAGTACATTCTCTGATAATATTTTTGTTTTATGATATCGTCTATATTTCTTGTATTTAGTGTAGATATCTTTCTTCTCTTGATACATTGTTCACACGGATTAGTATTTCTCTGGATCCCGTCATGAGATGTTATTCCTCGCTTTTCTTGGTATATCTTATGCAAGTCTTTCTTGTTCCTTATGCATTGTATAGACACGATTCCTGCGAAGGCTAGCTACCCTCTCAGAGAATCGCGCGTCATGATGTGTCATGGTTGGATCCACTATACTAGTCGGGGGAACGGGGAGTATTAGTGTAGATATGTGGTCAAAGCCTATTGTGCGCCTTGTGTACCTATTGATTGTGAGTGTTGATCATACACCCCACGTATGGTTAGCCAGGCCTGTTACTATTGTACAATGTCCCAAGCCGGCCACATATTGTAGCTAGTGCTCACACACCTAGATAGATTATTCTTGATTCTTGTACATGCCATGATCAGTTTTACTTGCCTTGTTCTAGCTCTAGATTTACAGTTTACCTTGCCATGATACTCACATGTACATTTCATGATTTCTTGTATATTCACTCTATTTACTGCTATATTTTTAATATCGTCTAATTAGAACTGTTATTTGAGATTTGTGCTCGTTCCATCCTGACTGGATATGTTGACAAAATTTTAGGAGTTATTATGCCATTATTGGACTTCATGATGTTGCTAGCTGAGGTGGATCTCACTATTCTTCACCGTGAGTTGTCTCTCAGGAGTTCTAGGCCTGGTATTATTTAGTTTTATTATTGTTTCCCTCTGTTTATTTTTGTCTCATATGATCCTTGTAGATTCTAGTTATTCTAGTGATATTGTTATTATTTCTTGTCTTATCTTCCTTAGTTTTCGTGATGTGACATGAGTATATTTTTAGTTATGGATCTTTAGATATTGTAGTTAGTATAGGTTACTTGACAGCTCTACCACCGATACTGCGATGTAGGCTGGACGTGGCCCATATATTCGTACCCGTATATCCGGGTGCGGGTTGTGATAACTCATGTGGGAAGATTCAAGTCGTAGCGACATCTATCATAATTCATGATGGACAGTCACTGTAGGGAATGCTCAACCCATATATTGTGATATGTAGGAGATTATTGGTATTTTTGCCTTTGGAAACTAGAAAATTAGTCCATATTGCTCATACCAAAAAATTAGTATCTCAATATATAGCTTTATTTGTGTTGAGATATGCACATGAGGTGTGGTGGGGAACATGGGTGCCGTGCAGGGGTATTTTTCTAGTAGGAAAAAGGATTAACTCTTTAAAGAAGTATTTATACTTTTTATCATGCTCATAGGATTATTCCCTTAGGAGCTAAACCCCAAAAAGGCTTAGCGACTTGCACTCGGACTCGGGCTCAAGGGCACAAAGTGTCACTTTGTTGGCGTACTTTGTACATAGCATATCAGCGTTGGCGCATGGCGCTATGTGCATTGTTGTTGCGCTCGTGTGCTCGTTTTATACGCGAGTCACATGCCCAGGCACATGGGCTCGATGCATGGGCTCGATGCATGGGCGAACACATATGCGGGTGCATGCATAGGTGCATGTGCGGCTGTGCGAGGCTATACACGTATGTGCATTTATGCGCATATGCCCCTATGGGGCAGCGCGCTTGCACTGCTACGTATATACGTGGCTGCGTGCCTGTGTTATTGGACGGTTGGACGTACAGGCATATAGGCTGACGGGCTATTGTGCGCGTGGGTACTGTTGGCGGTTAATTAGGTTGATCGGAAGATTTGAGCGGTTATGGAAAGATTTAGTCTATTATTCAGATCCATTTTTTGTGGAATTTGAATTTAATTCAGTTATATATTTCCATTATTCGCTCATTTCTTTTAACAATCAGTTGGCTGCCAGGATTAGGGTTAATGCTTCCACCCAACTCTATAAATACTCTCTTTGTGCCTTCTTTGAGAGCTTACTTCGAAATTGAAAGACGAAGAGAGTTGTGTGGCAAAAAGAGTTTTGTGACGAAGAGAGTTGTGTGGCCGCTGCCTTCAAAGTCCAGAGGAGTTAGGCGAGTTCGTACATGAGGTGTTAGTAAGTATTCCAAATGTTCCTTCAGAACTAGCTGGTTACTGGAAGCAGATCACGGTAGGGCAAATCTTGCTTTGAGCAACGGTGATTTTCATCACCCCAGTAGAGTTGCATTTCTCTCTTCCTTCTTCTTCTTCTTCACGAGTGGCTTAAAGAAATTATGAGAGAAAACTTGTTTGTGATACGTCTCTGAAATCCTATGAAATTAGAACAAAGTAAATTTATTTGCAAGAGGTCTCTAATTTCTGATCGTTCTTTCATCTAAGATTTGTTTCGGGAATAACAATAATTTATTTACAAGAGGTCTCTAATTTCTAATCGTTCTTCCATCTACGATCTGTTTTGTGAATAACAACAAGTGGGTTCGGCTTATGTGTGTAGACATACGTGAGTATGTCGCAAAACTCATCTCTATTCACTTGCGACTGTGAAACAAAACTCAACTACCTGCAGTGGCATTGTGTCGGTCATGATTAAGATTGTTCCTCGTAACATCTCAACTTCCAATATTAATATTAAGCCAGTCCTGCTTAGGATCGTTACTCGCCAAATTGGTACTGCTTCGTACTTGAATCCCCTTATTTGCAGATACCTCACCAGTTGACATGCTCCTTCAGGAACTAGGTCACTTATGAGTCATACTCACAGAAATTCCTCGTATAGAAATTCCCAACAAAACCAGCATAACGAAGACTAGCATAAAGACGAAGCTCTGGCCTTGGTCAAAGAAGTTGTCTCTGCTAAGACTAAAAAGTTCCATATTCGTTTAGGCGAAGAAGTGTTATGACCAACAACTCAAAGGTCCATAGAAATTCTAGTGCAAAGGATCGCCAAAACTTTCCAGTCAACAAAAACTATCAAACTTTTCCAAATGAAGAACAATACTTCTGTCAGACTGAACGCTACTACCAACTTAATCTTCCTACACTCATAAATCACAAAAATTTCATATTACGCAGAATGTAGTGGTCTGCACAAAAATGATGAAGCTTCACATATGTGTCAAACTTGTTCATTCAAATGACTCCTGGTCGAAGAAATGATAGTTATCAAGCTCATCAAAGACATTGAGTTGGGGGTGAGTTTGCCCGCCCCCCGCCCCCCCATTAGCAAACACACCCCTCTGAGACAACTACTTCCAAGAACTCAAAGTTTGCCTGTCTCAACTCGCTCTCCCTAGAAGCACCTAGCCAAAAAAGTATTAAAATGAATGCTCCTTCGCGAGAACATGCAAAAGGATAAAGTGATTTGGACTCTTTATTTGAGAGTAGAAATGATTTTGTAATAACCAAGTTTTTTTTAGTAGAGGAGAGATAATACGGAAAATACAAAGCGATAAAGTGATTTTAACTTTAGCCTTAATGACCGTGAAGTTTGAATTATTTGTATTGGAAAGCTTGAACTATTAGAATATAAACTCTTCCTTGTCTTAAAACTTATAAGGATATGATAAGATACATATAAAATTACAAATATATTTGGGAGATGCTTACATAATTCGTCCATTTCAATTTCATCTTACTTGACTGATAATTGATAAGATTGAGAATTAATTATTGTTGGTCTAGCTTTGAGGTTTCAACTAATAGGTTATGGTTTGAGGAATGTCACTTAGATGTCATAATTTGAAAAATATTAGATTACCAATATGTTAGAATAGAATAGAATTAGGGGATTACATGTACATCTTCAAGGTTCAAATAAGACTTTTTAGATGAAGATAAGTTCTTTAGAATTATTCAAGAGTTATGCTCCTAGAATAGGACGATGAGTTATGATGAGTCTCGAAATTCTAATTGAAAGATTCTCGATGAGCTAAAGTTGACAAAGTTATATTAGCAATTTTGAAAGAAGATTTATATATTTTAAAGATAGAATAAATTGCAATAATAATAGGTAATTTAAGGAAAATAAAAATTCGATTGGAATAAATTTATATAAGTGCCTGTTAGTCCCGGGGCTTGATCAAACATGGAAAAACTGATGCAATCGAGATCTGAGATGTCACACAAAAACTTTGCAGTGATCAAACTCAAGATCTACAATGGTACAATAAAACAAATAGCCAAATTATAATCTGAAGGAGGGAAATAGAGAAGAGAAGATCTCTCATTCTTCCTTGCAAACGTGTTACAATTGGGACAGAACGAGTTACAATAATCTGGAGGAAGATTATAAGAAGAACAGTTGCTGGGGTGTCAAAACACCGTTGCTCAAAGCAAGATTCGCCCCACACGATCTGCTTCCAGGAACCAGCAAGTTTGAAGAACTTGTGGAACGCTCGAAGTCACCTCTGTTCTGACTCCTCGGATGGACTTGTAATGGCGGCAACAACTCTCTCTCTCTCTTTCTCCTTTTCTGACTTGTATTTTCGTAGTAGTCACAAAGGAGGCCAGAAGAGAGTATTTATAGAGGGAGGGTGGAAACCCTACCCGCCTCTTCAGTTATGGAAAGATTGAATCAAATCCTAAAAGATAGCAACGAGATTTAATTCAAATCCTACGAAATTAATTCAAATCCCACAAAGATAGGATCTGAATTAATTCAAATCCCACAATGATAGGATCTGATTTAATCGTATTGATTCAGCCTTTCCATAACTGATTTGTAATCTGCACAGTCAGCGGATCCCTCCATGCGGCAGCAGCAGCAGCCTGGCCGCATGAGCCTAATGGCCGCATGGACCGTATGAGCCGCATGGACCGCATGGGCTGCATGAGCCGCATAAAGACTGCATGACTGCTGACGTGCTAAGTGCAAAGTGTGCCAACAAAATGCCACATTATGCCTCATGAGCCCATGAGCCCGAGTCCGAGTCCGAGTCGCTAAGCCCCTTTGGGGCTTACCTCCAAATGGAATTAATCCAAGAGAATGACAAAAGCATTAATGCTTAATCCTTGGAGCCTTATTCTTACCTCCTTGTAAAATCACCTACATGGTTCCCTCCTTAGGGTCACCACCCTATGTGCATCTCTCAACAACACACCCAAGTATATATGTTGAGATAACTCATGGTGCATTTCCGATGTGGGACTAAAATTTACAAGGCATGTTGAGAGCAAGCTCTCTCCATGTAAAGAAAGCACCAACAGTGCCTAAGGTGACCAATTTGAGAGCTTTCTACTTTGACATAAAACCTTGTGTTTACATATAGTGTTTCATCAAAGGCGGGTAGAAGTAGAGGTGGGTAGAAGAACCGGAGAAGTAGTAAATAATGAATAGGTTTAACACATTGTTGAGAATTAAAGGTCAGTAGAAGGAAAAAGAATTAAAGGATATTCTAACAACCAATAATGAATAGGTTTAACACATTTTTGAGATTACGATAAAACAAAAAATTTGTTATTAAAATGAAAGTTTTGGCGAATAAGAGATTGATTTTAATTAAAGCTATGGTATTTATATGCCCTTAGGGATATAAAGACTTTGATAAGGCAATACTGATGTTTTCTTGGAAATATAAATTTGAGGATTCTGATAACAATGGATCTATAGAATATTGTAAACTTAGTGATAAGGAAATTTGGATGGTCTTGTACTTAAAATTTGACAATTAATTTGGCCGTCGTGGTTAGTATTGAAGTTTTGATTATAGGGTAGGTTAGATCAAAAAAATAACAATATAAGGATTTGACTACGTAATTATCAAATGTGTGTGACTTGAATATTAAGGATTAAAATTTAAAAAAAATAAATTTAGAGGATAAATTTTGAGTGTTGGATTTAATTTTAAAACTTTTGAGAAGACCTCACTCAATAGTATGTTCTTCTATTTATATGGGTGGATTCAAAGATGGGTAGAAGCCTCGAGAAATTGTGGTTACTTGTATAAAGGAATTTGATTGGGTGTTGGTTGAATTAAAAATTTTGAGTATATTTTGGTGGAGATTATGATAGAGTGGATTTTTAAATATAAAATTAAACTGTGGATAAACTTAAATTTTGAGAACAAAATTTTCTATAGGTTGCAAATCCCTTGTCCCAGATTTTGACTTTTTGGATAATTGTTTTTCTTTTTAAATTGAATGAGTACAATAGATATTAAGGAAACCATGTAATTGAAATGAAAAATAACTAGGTTAGCTAAATTCCCAAAAATTAAAGGTTAATACAAGATTTCATTACAAGCATATTGGTCATTTGTTTTAAATTAGTAAGTAAATAAAAGAAATCAGATAATAATAAATATAAATACATGAATAATTTGACGTATTTATAATGGAATCCTAAATCTAAATGGATTATCATCAATTTATATGTAATCATATCAATAAATCAGTCTAGCTAATAATCTATCTATTTAGTTACTTGAACATCTTGCCTTCTTCAATCCTAAGCTTAATCGATTTTTTTTCGATTCTAACCTATATGCAAAGAGCCAACTATGATTATATATATATATATATATATATATATATATATATATATATATATATATATATATATATATAAGTCCCGTGGCCGTAGCCCGTTGGGAACGGTGGAGCATCCCGGCGCAGTGGCGCGGGTTCGAGCCCCCTTGGAGGCATGCCTCCCAGCACCATTAAGAAGTGGACACCCTCAAATATATATATATATATATATATATATATATAATAGAAGAGTGGACTCTCACCAGATGAAGATCACCAGGTGGTCCCCGGACTTTAACACCAAAGTGGACTCAGCCACGGTTACGGCTTGGGTGACCCTACCCAACCTCCCTTGGTTTGCTTCGTCCCCGCGGCTCTCAGGCGCATTGCCAACTCTTTCAAGACGTTCATGGCCTCCGCTCCCGAGACTAGCAACCTATCTAAGGCTCACTACGCCAGGATCTGTGTTGAGCTCGATCTCACCAACGAGCCTCCCAATCAAATTCTAATTGATCTAGACAGCAAGACGCGCACCCAGCAATTAGTTTACGATAGCCACATCATTTTCTGCAATCACTGCCACCTGAGAGGGCACCTCACAAAATATTGTTTCTGCCTCCACCCAGAGCTCAAGAGGAAGCCTGCCCGCAAAGACACAACGGTCAACGAGAGCAGGAAGCTTAAGCCTCAGACGCACTCCTCCCTACTTCCACTACCAAACACCCACATAAGGTTCGAATCCAACGGAGGTGATCCAGGCACATCACCAGGAGGCGCGGTGGTCACCTACAAGCCCCCAGCGCCTATTATCTCGAATCGGTTCAATGCTTTACTAACAGAAGAGGCAGAAGCCACTCAGGAGACTGCCCTCCTCGAAGGATCATTCGCGGCCCCCGAGCCGGAGTCAGAGATGGTGAGCTCGGGAGAACCATACCCGAAGGACAAGAGGGAGAATCCCCCAGACCCGAATCCCGGATCAACACAGCCCTTAGCTACCCACCTTTCCAATAATAAAATCCCCGGTGCTGAAGCATATGAGACCATCGGTGATAAAGCCCTTGCTATCTTGGGACCAGAACAGGTCCTTCGGGGACAACAGGTTATCGCTGCTGGATACCTTCTAACCACAGAAGATCCAATAGGCTACAACGAAGACACCCTCCGTATCCCTCCCGAGGAGCCCACCCTGGACTCGGTTGGAGAATTGCTTAACCACGCCACAGAACTACCCCCCACACCTTCCGAGAAGCCCGTACATGACATTACCAGCTTAATGTTTGTCGAGACTACTTCCTCCAAAAAAAGACAGAACAGAATGGAGCATCCGAGTCATCAGCCATGTGCACCAGGTCCGCAGCCAAGCGGACCAAACATCACCCCCCCAAGCATCATTTAATGTTTAACATCCTCTTCTGGAATGTTCGAGGTTTGGCGAACAAACCCACCATGAGGCGTCTTGTCAGTCTCAACAAAATTCATAAGATTGACATCCTGATCATCCTTGAACCTAAAATTCCCTCCAAGAGAATCAAAACCATACAGTTGTAGTTAGGCTTCACTACAGCCATCGCTGGTAGACATGACATCTGGATCCTCTGTTCAAACAATGTCAATATCGGAGTCATCCAGGATTCGAAGCAGGCTCTCTCTTGCTGGATGGAACACCTTTTGATCCCTAAGCGAGCCATCCTGTCAACGGTCCACGGCAGTTGTGATATCGCCGAACGTAAATTTCTCTGGAATAATCTCATCGACATCCACCACAAGCACATTAACCTCCTCTGGCTCTGTATTGGGGACTTTAATGCTATTACATGCAGGGAAGAGAAGACTGGCGGCCGCCCTCCCCCCTCACGGCGATGCAAGATTTCAACAACTTCATCTTTAACGCCCACCTCTTCCCTCTTCAGTTCAACGGCAATATTTTACCTGGTGCAACATGCAGGAAAGCGACCGACGGTAATACTCTCGTCTTGATAAGGCACACACTAACACCCTATGGAAGGGATAGGGGATCACCTCTAAACTATCTCACCTCAATTCCACCGAATCGGACCACTCCCCTCTTCTAGTCGAAGTTAAAAGCAAATCCACCCAGATCAGAAAAACCTTTCGCTTCCTTGACTTCTGGAGCGAACACCTTCAATTTAAGTGCACTGTGGAGGAAGCTTGGGCCCACGAGGACTCTGCCAACCCGCTTATCAGACTGGCCAACAAGCTCAAGGCCACGAGGCATGCCCTTTCGATATGGAGCAAACAGGCATATGGGGACATTTTTCAGGCCGTTCGTGTCGCAGAGGATGATATCACCCGTGCCGAAACTCTATTCGCGATTAAGCGTTCACCGCCGGCCAGGGCGGCCCTTAATCTCACCAAAGCTATTCTCAAATTCTGGCTGAAAGTTGAGACCGATTTTTGGAAACAAAAAGTGAGGCTGAGATGGGACAGTGACGGGAACAAAAACTCGAGCTATTTCTATGCCTGCGTCAACGATCACAGACAAAAACTTAACCTGCATCAGATACCCGATGAATCAGGGAACATCATCAAAGAACAACGGAGGATTCAAGTGGCTGCTGCTAAGTTCTACTCCCAGTTGTTTACCAAAGAAATGGTATACAGAGACAACTCCAACCTGGTAGAGATACCTCACCTCATCAACGATGATGATAACAACCGGCTGGAACTCCTCCCTTCCGAGAACGAGATGAAAGACGCGGTATGGGCACTTGACGAACATAGTGCGCCAGGTCCCGACGATTTCTCGGGTGTATTTTTCTGTACCTGCTAGGAGATCATCAAGTATGACATCCATGAAGCAGTCACGGCCTTCTTTTAGGGAGCAATTTACCCCAGAGCCATATCGAGCTCCAACCTGATCCTTATCCCCAAAAAAGATAATCCGGAGACATTTCGGGATTTCCACCCTATCAGTCTCTGTACTTTCACTAACAAGATCATTTCCAAAATCATTGCCTCCCGCATGTCCGAAATTCTCCCCAAGATAATCTCTGAGGAGTAGAGTGGATTTGTTAAGGGTAGAAACATCCAAGACAATATCATGCTGGCTCAGGAGCTCATCACCTGCATGAAGTTCCCAGCGAGGAGGGCAACATAGCCATCAAACTGGACATAGAGAAAGCGTATGATAGGCTAGATTGGCAATTCATGATCTGGGTTCTCTGGGCCTTCGGATTTTTAGAAACGTGGACCAACATAGTCTGGAGATCAATCAGCAACTCCTGGTTCTCAACGGTCGTCAACGGACAAGCTGACGACTTTTTTAAATCCAGTCGCGGGGTTAGACAGGGTGACCCGTTATCATCCACCATCTTCATCATCGCGGCAGACGCTTTGAGCAGACAGCTAAGTTGTATGACTAGAGCCCCGAACTTTCAGCACTTCCACACTGTCAGTAGTTACCCAATTATTACTCATCTGGCCCACGCCGACGACATCCTTATTTTCTCCTCGGGGGACGTTGGATCGGTGGAGGTGGTCCACAACACGCTCAACAAATACAAAATGTGCTCTGGCCAGAAGGTTAACCCCGCCAAGAGTGTGATCTACGTCCATCACAACATTAAGAGAGATCAAGCGGCCAACCTGTCCAGTATTACCTCTTTTGTCGTCGATCACCCTCCGTTCCACTACCTTGGGTGTCCGCTTGTGTACAGCAAATCTAGCGCTGGCATTTTTGAGAAGCTGATTAATAGAATCATGAAGAAAATTGAGGGATGGCGCAATGCTACTTTATTTCCGGGTGGTAAGATGATCCTTATAAAACATGTGCTCACCTCCGTCCCTATTTATATCCTGGCTGCGTGCTCCCACCCAAATAAAGTTCTCTCTTCGCTTGAGAGCATCATCTCCAATTTCTTTTGGGGTCACAGTGATGGCCTCGACAAATATCACTGGGCCAATTGGGATTCCATGGCTAGGCCTACAACCGAGGGGGGTCTAGGATTCACCAAACTATCCTACATTGTGGACGCCTTCTCTATGAAGCTGTGGTGGAAGCTTCATTCTAGTCAGAACTTATGGACTAAATTCATGAAGGCCAGGTACTTCAAACATATTCACCCATTGTTGGCTATCGCCAACAGCCGATCTTCCGCAGCTTGGCGGCATATTCTCACGGGGCTAGCCATAGCTGAACTGGTGATAAGGCTCCAACTGGGTAACGGCGAATCTTTGACCTTCTTGGAACGTTGGGCAGGAGACACCTTGCTTCCCAGCCTCCCGGCGTCTCCGGGACACATCAAGATCAAGGATTTGTGGGACCAACCAGGGAATGACTGGAATTGGTGTAGCACCCAGTTTTCCAAATGAGGGTAATTTCGAAATTTTGTGTTTATAATTATTTTAATAATGATATTTAATTCATGATATGATTTTTGGTGATTTTAAATTATTTTAAAATTATTTAAATCAATGACTTGTGGTTTTGACGTTTTGCTAGTGAAACCCTAGAGACTGTTTGACCTAGAGCCTAACCATGTGATTATGATATTTTAATGTCATTTATGGCCTAAGAATATTTTGTATTTGACCTCTTTGAATTATTTTGATATTATTTTATTATTTATGATATTGTTTTGGGATTATTTGAGTCGGGTTCGAAATTTATCTCAATCCGACTTGTAACGGGGACCCGGGGTAACATAGACTCTAGTTGGACCCATGCATTAGTTAGACATGGCCCACATTTTAATTAGTCATGTTAGAAAGATTAGTCATAATCCTAATTATTAGGTTAACCATTTAGAGTTTTTTTATTTGACCCTTTTACCCCCAAACCCTAACCAAAATTGTTTTAAACACTTGTAACTAAGGGAGGGGCAAACTTGTAATATTCAATGAGGAGGGATATAACCATTGTGGCCGGCCCTAATAGGACTCCCATCTCATTTCCTTTCTTTGAGAAGTCTTCTTCCCCAAGTGCTCTCAAGCTCTCCTAAGGAAGAAGCCTTTCTCCTTGGATTTTCTCTCCTTTAGGTAATATTTCCTTCTCTTTTATTTCTCCATTTTGCATTTAGGAAAGTTTTAACCATAGGAATGACCTCCATTGTTGTGTCCCTATTTTGTGTCTTCTTGTGTCCATTATGTGTCCTTTAGGGATTTCTATTGTATTATTGTTGTGTCTTGTGTTCATGGGGAAAACCCCCAAACTTGGACACACTTTATATTTAAAATATTGATTAAATGAATTAATTCATATTAAATCTCAGATTTGAATATGTAGAGATGTGTTCTTGAGTACTTTATATTTTATTCATGTATCTCTTATAGATGTGTTCATGTTACATATATAGATTTGTGTAAAATATATTGTAATGAGAGTGTACCTATATTTATATATGTAATAAATGGTTCATGATGATTATATAATCAAGTTTGTGAGTGTGGTTCCTCATATTATTATTGTTATTATAGTTGTGGATAATTAGGATATATATTGTGTATTCTTTTGGCTCAAACTATCTAAATCCGTCATGATTTTTATCCACGTTTTTAATTTCAGCCCTAACTTAGAAATGTCATAACTTCTAGCTCAAAGTTCGGTTTAATCTCCCGTTTTTTTGAAACGAAGCGTATTGAAGTTAGCTTTCCAAAAACATGTATTAATAGGCTTAATTCTTTCTGTAACTTTCTGGAGAATTATTTGAGTGTTAGCTGTACGAAAGACAAACGCGTTCTCGGTGTTTTCGCGATTCCGGGAGTTTCCGGAAACGAAAACGCGATCCATTTGAAGTTTCGGAAAGCTAACACATAGATCTATAACATACTTTAATCCTAGATTTTAATTCATGCTGAGATGGTACAGTATTGATTATTAGTAGGAGTTACTATTCGGCATATGCATTTTGTGCACCCTTGTGTGTAATATAATGTTCTATTTGATTTTAATCCATGTTAATATATATACATTATGTAATTAAATAGAGAATACAAGCATGAGTAAATGGTTAAATAAATGATGTATGAGGTGTAAGTATCCTATCTAATGTGAGCATGTATAAGTATGGCTTGTAATGAATATGTAGGTTCTATAGTATGTAATGTATGGTGCATATAGTAGTGCAAGAGAATAAATGAATGATGAATGAATGCAAGCATGAATGTAATGTAATAATAGATGTAATGTATGCAATATACAAGTTAATGAGATGTAATGTTCTATGTTAACACAAATCCTATATTACCTCATGTACCCCCTTACACTATGTTGACACTAGCACACTTGACACTTTGTTCACTTACACTTTGACACTCTTTGATATGTATACACTATGTATGCCCATTTAACCCTCACTTGCCCTTTTGCCATGTTCATATACACACACATAGCCTCTTAAATAAGTATTTATGAATATAGTTAACTTAGCTATGTATGTATATTATATATATATGTTAGCATATTGTGTTGTAATATATAAGTTTATATAACCATTTGAAATGCCATGATTATAGACCTAATATTGAATACCAATATATGCATGTGTATATATGTGTAGACATATATAGCTTAAAGTAATAGATTACCTAGTGTATATCCAATGTGAATTCTTGCCTATTTGAGTATTGAATAATTGCATGCTATATAGAGTTGGGTGTATGTTGGCTTGTATTGCCTTGTATTGATGTGTGCTTGCTAGGATAGTCTTGGTTAGGCCTAGTAAGACTTGCTAGGTTAGGACATAACCTAGTTTGACCTAGTTTGACTAGTACAGTTGACCAGAGTTGACCAAGGGTTGACTTTGGCCTAGTTTGACCTAGATTCATGTAGAATGCATTGTAGTGCTTTATATTACCCTTCTGGACATGTTGTGACTTGTGTTGTTCTAATTAGGAGCCAGACACCTCTCCTCGGACAGTATCTTTATCTTGGACATTCAGATATCAGGCGAGTACATTCTCTGATCATTTCATATCTTGTTTAGGATTATATTTCCTGCTTTAGATTACTTTACATGATGCTGACACGTTGGAAACACGGATTAGTACTATATGGATCTTGTTGTGCGATGTTATCCCCTTAGCGGATACATCGGGTATTTGTGTTCGTGTACTTTATCGTGAGCATCGTGTACTCCTTGTATTCGTGACATTCGTGTACAAATCGTATAAAATTGTGTATATTCATGTATTCACATGATTTCGTGTGCGACTATACTTCGTGTGCAATAACATAACTTAGCTTGATCCTTGTGTATTGATTGGGGCGGGAGAGTAGAAGTGGTTATGTAATCAATCCAGTAGATTACTCGTGTACAACCTTTGTAGATTACTCGTGTACAACATCGTGCCGTTTACATAACCATCTTATGCTCTGAATCACTAGTCACTGATAGTTCTCTATATATTGTAGCTATTTACTTACAGTCTCTCTTTTTCATCATGTTATTTCTTCCGATCCTGTATCTTACTCTCTAGCATGTTTATATTTTCTAACCTGTTATGATATTGTTGAGATGTACTGTACTCGCTCCTGTCCTGACTGGACCCGTTGATAAATTTTACAGATAGCTTGGAGATTGCCTGCTAGCCTAGAGGAGACACATTAGAGGTTGTTTAGATAGTTATTTCAATTATCTGGGGTTGTATTTACTTTATGGATTACTGTATCTGAGTTTGGAGATTTGAGATGTATTTCTGGATTTATGTATCTTAGACACTTAGATTTCTCTCTGTTGTACCTCTTTTGGATTTCATATTTTATCTATCCTTATCATGCTCTACCTTAGATGTGATTGAGTTTGTACCTGCTATGTCATCCCTATTCGGGGAGTATAAACTGTTTAGCCTTATACTGTTAGATGCATGAGACCTAGGACAGCGTTCTACCGCCGACACTGTGGCGTAGGCTGGACGTACCCACTTCTCGTGCCCTAACTCTAGGGTGCGGGTCGTGACACGTTTTTAGTGGTGGCCCATACAGGTCAAGATTCATATTAGTGCGATTTTGTAGTAGCGCAACGACTTAGTTGTACTACTACGAGCCTGCTATAGGATATATAAATTAAGATGTTAGGATGAGAGGATACTCAATCACTGTTAGGATTCCTTGAGAGATTCCTGGGATGACCCTTGAGAATCTCATTTTGAATTCCAATTTAAACTCCTTTTCCTTGTTTTGATTCACCTTTTCCTTGATTTGAATTTGATTTTGTGGATTCATTGTAGAACTTTGAATCCTGGTATTAGTTGATGATTTTGATAAAATTTTGTAGTTGTTGATTTAATTTTGTATTTAGATTAATATTTTCAAATCCAAGGTACTCAATCACACTTAGGATTCTTTGAGAGATTTCTGGGACGACCCCTGAGAAACTCATTTTGAACTTCAATTGGAATTCCTTTTCCTCTTGTTTGGATTCACCCTCATTTTTTGCTATTGAATTTAAGCTTGATGGGTTCCTCTCGTTTGAACCGATGAGAAGGAACATATCTTCATTATTCTTTCTCGTCATTATTCCCTAGCATTCTTATTTACCTCTTATCTTAAACTCTGTCTCATTACATTAATTACCCATATCTTGTCGTCCCTACCAGATGTACTTCGAAACCCTTGAATCTTCGTATCTTTTGCATGGGGAAGGCTAAAGAAGTGACGTAAATTATGTAGCTCAGAGAAGACGTAACTGGTTATTTTATGATCATCTAAAGGAAATCAAATGTGGAGTGTTCCATATGGAAACTTGAGATAGAAATGTGGTAAAGGTCTCGAATAGAATAAAAAGATGTATACTGCCAATCTGGAAACAATTACATTTAGAGAAATTTTGGGGTTATGAGATAGTTTATAGGTGTATTCAAAACTAATGAGGATATCAGAGGTCAACCTAGTTTTGAGAACTTAGAAAATCTTGCTTATTGATTATGGGGAAAACTTTTACTCTGAGGCTATGTAGAAGGTTAGTAATGGAAAAGAGAAGTTAATTGTGTTTAATAAGGATATTAAACAAGATGTTACGAGGAAATGACTAGGGATAGAGAGAACACAAAGTTATGGAAGTTTAGAGATTGTTGTGAAATATTTTTAGGAGAATAATATTCAAGGGTGTATGTCGAAGAAAATACGGAAGTTGATTTTATGATGGAAGATAAGTTTTGTAAGGCCTAGAGATTTAAATTAAATAATACGAGGAGAACAATTTGAACAAGTTCAAGAAATTCGTAAACGGGATTTAGAGGTTTTGGGTCAAATTTAAGACAAGGTGAAAAAACTTGGAAATTTAAATAAATGGTTAATGTTGATTCCTAAATGTGAGGGCTGTGCTTCAAGAGTGATGTTTGGAAATTGGGAATTGCCTACGGTAGTCATGGTAAGGGTTTAAGTAAAGGTTAAATTTTCATATGGAGACTGGTGAGGTAAAGATATGATTGGCAAGTTATGACCAGATGAACTTTAGAGTATCAAAAGCAGATGACTAACTCGATCTTCATTATTTTTGTGCATTAATTACCACCTCTTGAACTCCCACTTTCTAATTGAGATCCTTGACGTTCCTTATCGTGACTTTGATATTCGGAATGTAATACTAGCTGTTACCCTCCAACAAATCTTATATGCAAGACCTAGACGAGCTCACCTTCGTGTAGGTATATCATGTCCCACTAAAACCCATCTTCTTGTACTCTATTTTCTTGATATGATTTTCTGGTCAACTGGCTAAACTATAACCTCTACCATTATACTAAATTTCTTCTTATTTCCATTAGAAATCCAGCCTTGACTCAATTCTTTCGACCCGACATGTGATGGTGTTCTGCTTGTTTCCTTAGATGCTTAACCTTGTACCTTATCTGATTACTTGACCCGTTTGGTTAAGAAACTTGGACTATGTAATTTCTTTCATCATTACCACCCTTATATCTTGTGCTGCTAAATTAGCCTTAGTTTTACAAGCTTATCTATTTTCGAGCTTGGTCATGACATATTTTATTGGGTGGCCACCCACTAACATATTGTCTAATCAGAACCGATACATGATGGTCTGATCAACCTATTGTACTTTGGTTCGCTTTTTCATGTATCAATCTACGAGAATGGAGACATAGTTAAACTTGACCCTAGAGTCTCATTCGCGACAGCCTTGACAATTCTTCTTGAAATCTTTTCATCGCCTATGAACCTCGTATTCGTACTCAGTCAAACTAAATTTAATCATGACCTGAACCTCCATCATTGGATGCTCGTGCTCATACTTTGATTTCATTGATTTCCCTTCTTGCCCAAATCTCGTTTTATCCCGAAATTGATCAACTTAGATCGTGTCAAGACAAAAATCTATTTGTGATTTGTTGTGCCTAAATTTTCAACTTTTGCCATTTTATGGAATAGTAACCTTTTAATAATTTCTTAGTTGCTTGTTAATGAAATTTTTTATATAGGATGGTAGACAGCCCTACAACCGTGATGATTGTTGTTCCCTTACCTTCCTAATTACGATACCCTAGATTGTTTGTGTGTTGATACCATAGTACTGTTTTGACCTAGAATGATTAGTGTACCTAGGTGAGACTTCCAACTGCTACGGTATGCCCTGACCTTGTATATTATTCCTTCAAATTGCATGATTTAGATAAAAAAAATTTAGACCTTGATTGTTGGGAAATAGGGACGTCACCCCATTAGTATCAGTTGTAGATATATATAGGTTAGTCCTTGATGTGGGGATGTGTGTCTATAAACATGTAGCTTATGAGATTTATGAGAGATTATAGTATCAGCCTTGATAGGATGTACTAGTCGTTTAGTGAGTATAAATGTGTTATGAGAGATAGGGGCCTATATGTCTTAGTAATGCATCGTTCCTATGGTAATAGAATGTATTAATAGATGGTTAATAGGAAGATAATAGTTTGAGCATACCTATAGCCTATGATCAGTTCCTTTTCATCCTTAGTTAAGACCACTTTAAAATAGGTCCAGTCCCTTGGATATAGGTTCCAGTCCATATTTTATTGAAGTTCTATTACCGCCGTACAACAGAGCAGTGTTGGAGGTATTCCTAGATTGACACTATTTAGATGTCCGTTTATTATTCCAGTGTTAGGAAGTGTTACCTTAGATATTGGGTAGGTTAGAGGCTCTAGAAGGAGTACTATCGATCTTAAATTTCGAGGATGAAATTTTTCTAAGATAGGTAGAGTTGTAGCACCCAGTTTTCCAAATGAGGATAATTTCAAAATTTTGTGTTTATAATTATTTTAATAATGATATTTAATTAATGATATGATTTTTGGTGATTTTAAATCATTTTAAAATTATTTAAATCAATGACTTATGGTTTTAACGTTTTGCTAATGAAACCCTAGAGACTGTTTGACCTAGAGCCTAACCATGTGATTATAATATTTTAATGTCATTTCTGGCCTAAGAATATTTTGCATTTGACCTCTTTGAATTATTTTGATATTATTTTATTATTTATGATATTGTTTTGGGATTATTTGAGTCGGGTTCGAATTTCATCTCAATCCGACTTGTAACGGGGACCCAGAGTAACTTAGACTCTAGTTGGACCCATGCACTAGTTAGCCATGACCCACATTTTAATTAGTCATGTTAGAAAGATTAGTCATAATCCTAATTATTAGGTTAACCATTTAGAGTTTTTTTTATTTGACCCTTTTACCCCCAAACCCTAACCAAAATTATTTTAAACACTTGTAACTAAGGGAGGGGCAAACTTGTAATATTCAATGAGGGAGGATATAACTATTGTGGCCGGCCCTAATAGGACTCCCATCTCATTTCCTTTCTTTGTGAAGTCTTCTTCCCCAAGTGCTCTCAAGCTCTCCCAAGGAAGAAGCCTTTCTCCTTGGATTTTCTCTCATTTAGGTAATATTTCCTTCTCTTTTATTTCTTCATTTTGCATTTAGGAAAGTTTTAACCATAGGAATGACCCCCATTGTTGTGTCCCTATTTTGTGTCCTCTTGTGTCCATTATGTGTCCTTTAGGGATTTCTATTGTATTATTGTTGTGTCTTGTGTTCATGGGAAAAACCCCCAAACTTGGACACACTTTATATTAAAATATTAATTAAATGAATTAATTCATATTAAATCTCAGATTTGAATATGTAGAGATGTGTTCTTGAGTACTTTACATTTCATTCATGTATCTCTTATAGATGTGTTCATGTTACATATATAGATTTGTGTAAAATATATTGTAATGAGAGTGTACCTATATTTATATATGTAATAAATGGTTCCTGATGATTATATAATCAAGTTTGTGAGTGTGGTTCCTCATATTATTATTGTCATTATTGTTGTGGATAATTAGGATATATATTGTGTATTCTTTTGGCTCAAACTATCTAAATCCGTCATGATTTTTATCCACGTTTTTAATTTCAGCCATACCTTAGAAATGTCATAACTTCTAGCTCAAAGCTCGGTTTAATCTCCCATTTTTTTTAAAAGAAGCGTATTGAAGTTAGCTTTCCAAAAACATGTATTGATAGGACTAATTCTTTCTGTAACTTTCTGGAGAATTATTTGAGTGTCAGCTGTACGAAAGACAAACGCGTTCTCGGTGTTTTCGCGATTCCGGGAGTTTTCGGAAACGAAAACGCGATCCGTTTGAAGTTTCGGAAAGTTAACACATAGATCTATAACATACTTTAATCCTAGATTTTAATTCATGCTGAGATGGTACAGTATTGATTATTAGTAGGAGTTACTATTCGGCATATACATTTTGTGCACCCTTGTGTGTAATATAATGTTCTATTTGATTTTAATCCATGTTAATGTATATACATTATGTAATTAAAAAGAGAATGCAAGCATGAGTAAATGGTTAAATAAATGATGTATGAGGTGTAAGTATCCTATCTAATGTAAGCATGTATAAGTATGGCTTGTAATGAATATGTAGGTTCCATAGTATGTAATGTATGGTACATATAGTAGTGCAAGAGAATAAATGAATGATGAATGAATGCAAGCATGAATGTAATATAATAATAGATGTAAAGTATGCAATATACAAGTTAATGAGATGTAATGTTCTATTTAACACAAATCCTATATTACCTCATGTACCCCCCTTACATTATGTTGACACTATCACACTTGACACTTTGTTCACTTACACTTTGACACTCTTTGATATGTATACACTATGTATGCCCATTTAACCCTCACTTGCCCCTTTGCCATGTTCAAATACACACACATAGCCTCTTAAATAAGTATTTATGAATATAGTTAACTTAGCTATGTATGTATATTATATATATATATGTTAGCATATTGTGTTGTAATATATAAGTTTATATAACCATTTGAAATGCCATGATTATAGACCTAATGTTGAATACCAATATATGCATGTGTATATATGTGTAGACATATATAGCTTAAAGTAATAGATTACCTAGTGTATATCCAATGTGAATTCTTGCCTATTTGAGTATTGAATAATTGCATGCTATATAGAGTTGGGTGTATGTTGGCTTGTATAGCCTTGTATTGATGTGTGCTTGCTAGGATAGTCTTGGTTAGGCCTAGTAAGACTTGCTGGGTTAGGACATGACCTAGTTTGACCTAGTTTGACTAGTACAGTTGACCAGAGTTGACCAAGGGTTGACTTTGGCCTAGTTTGACCTAGATTCATATAGAATGCATTGTAGTACTTTATATTACCCTTCTGGACATATTGTGACTTGTGCTGTTCTAATTAGGAGCCAGATACCTCTCCTCGGACAGTATCTTTATCTTGGACATTCAGATATCAGGCGAGTACATTCTCTGATCATTTTATATCTTGTTTAGGATTATATTTCCTGCTTTAGATTACTTTACATGATGCTGACACGTTGGAAACACGGATTAGTACTATATGGATCTTGTTGTGCGATGTTATCCCCTTAGCGGATACATCGGATATTCGTGTTCGTGTACTTTATCGTGAGCATCTTGTACTCCTTGTATTCGTGACATTCGTGTACAAATCGTGTAAAATTGTGTATATTCATGTATTCACATGATCTCGTGTGCGACTATACTTCGTGTGCAATAACATAACTTAGCTTGATCCTTGTGTATTGATTGGGGCGGAGGAGTAGAAGTGGTCATGTAATCAATCCAGTAGATTACTCGTGTACAACCTCTGTAGATTACTCGTGTACAATATCGTGCCGTTTACATAACCATCTTATGCTCTGAATCACTAGTCACTGATAGTTCTCTATATATTGTATCTATTTACTTATAGTCTCTCTCTTTTTCATTATGTTATTTCTTCAGATCCTGTATCTTACTCTCTAGCATGTTTATATTTTCTAACCTGTTATGATATTGTTGAGATGTACTGTACTCGCTCCTGTCCTGACTGGATACGTTGATAAATTTTACAGATAGCTTGGAGATTGTCTGCTAGTCTAGAGGAGACACATTAGAGGTTGTTTAGATAATTATTTCAATTGTCTGGAGTTGTATTTACTTTATGGATTACTGTATCTGAGTTTTGAGATTTGAGATGTATTTCTAGATTTGTGTATCTTAAACAATTAGATTTCTCTCTGTTGTACCTCTTTTGGATTTCATGTTTTATCTATCCTTATCATGCTCTACCTTAGATGTGATTGAGTCTGTACCTGCTATGTCATCCCCATTCGGGGAGTATAAACTGTTTAGCCTTATACTGTTAGATGCATGAGACCTAGGAGAGCGTTCTACCGTCGACACTGCGACGTAGGCTGGACGTACCCACTTTTCGTGCCCTAACTCTAGGGTGCGGGTCGTGACACGTTTTTAGTGGTGGCCCATACAGGTCGAGATTCACATTAGTGCAATTTCGTAGTAGCGCAACGACTTAGTTGTACTACTACGAGCCTGCTATAGGATATATAAATTAAGATGTTAGGATGAGAGGATACTCAATCACTGTTAGGATTCCTTGAGAGATTCCTGGGATGACCCTTGAGAATCTCATTTTGAATTTCGATTTAAACTCTTTTTCCTTGTTTTGATTCACCTTTTTCCTTGATTTGAATTTGATTTTGTGGATTCATTGTAGAACTTTGAATCCTGGTATTAGTTGATGATTTTGATAAAATTTTGTAGTTGTTGATTTAATTTTGTATTTAGATTAATATTTTCAAATCCAAGGTACTCAATCACACTTAGGATTCTTTGAGAGATTTCTGGGACGACCCCTGAGAAACTCATTTTGAATTTCAATTGGAATTCCTTTTCCTCTTGTTTGGATTCACCCTCATTTCTTGCTACTGAATTTAAGCTTGATGGGTTCCTCTCGTTTGAACCGATGAGAAGGAACATATCTTCATTATTCTTTCTCGCCATTATTCCCTTGCATTCTTATTTACCTCTTATCTTAAACTATGTCTCATTACATTAATTACCCATATCTTGTCGTCCCTACCAGATGTACTTCGAAACCCTTGAATCTTCGTATCTTTTGCATGGGGAAGGCTAAGGAAGTGACGTAAATTATGTAGCTCAGAGAAGACGTAACTGATTATTTTATGATCATCTAAAGGAAATCAAATGTGGAGTGTTCCATATGGAAACTTGAGATAGAAATGTGGTAAAGGTCTCGAATATAATAAAGAGATGTATACTGCCAATCTGGAAACAATTACATTTAGAGAAATTTTGGGGTTATGAGATAGTTTATAGGTGTATTCAAAACTAGTGAGGATATCAGAGGTCAACCTAGTTTTGAGAACTTAGAAAATCTTGGTTATTGATTCTGGGGAAAACTTTTACTCTGAGACTATGTAGAAGGTTAGTAATGGAAAAGAGAAGTTAATTGTGTTTAATAAGGATATTAAACAAGATGTTGCGAGGAAATGACTAGGGATAGAGAGAACACAAAGTTATGGAAGTTTAGAGATTGTTGTGAAATATTTTTAGGAGAATAATATTCAAGGGTGTATGTCGAAGAAAATACGGAAGTTGATTTTATGATGGAAGATAAGTTTTGTAAGGCCTAGAGATTTAAATTAAATAATACGAGGAGAACAATTTGAACAAGTTCAAGGAATTCGTAAACGGGATTTAGAGGTTTTGGGTCAAATTTAAGACAAGGTGAAAGAACTTGAAAATTTAAATAAATGGTTAATGTTGATTCCTAAATGTGAGGGCTGTGCTTCAAGAGTGATGTTTGGAAATTGGGAATTGCCTACGGTAGTCATGGTAAGGGTTTAAGTAAAGGTTAAATTTTTATATGGAGACTGGTGAGGTAAAGATATGATTGGCAAGTTATGACCAGATGAACTTTAGAGTATCAAAAGCAGATGACTAACTCGATCTTCATTATTTTTGTGCATTAATTACCACCTCTTGAACTCCCACTTTTTAATTAAGATCCTTGACGTTCCTTATCGTGACTTTGATATTCGGAATGTAATACTAGCTGTTACCCTCCAACAAATCTTATATGCAAGACCTAGACAAGCTCACCTTCGTGTAGGTATATCATGTCCCACAAAAACCCATCTTCTTGTACTTTATTTTCTTGATATGATTTTTTGGTCAACTGGCTAAACTATAACCTCTACCATTATACTAAATTTCTTCTTATTTCAATTAGAAATCCAGCCTTGACTCAATTCTTTCGACCCGACATGTGATGGTGTTCTGCTTGTTTCCTTAGATGCTTAACCTTGTACCTCATCTGATTACTTGACCCGTTTGGTTAAGAAACTTGGACTATGTAATTCCTTTCATCATTACCACCCTTATATCTTGTGCTGCTAAATTAGCCTTAGTTTTGCAAGCTTATCTATTTTCGAGCTTAGTCATGACATATTTTATTGGGTGGCCACCCACTAACATATTGTCTAATCAGAATCGGTACATGATGGTCTGATCAACCTATTGCACTTCGGTTCGCTTTTTCATGTATCAATCTACAAGAATGGAGACATAGTTAAACTTGACCCTAGAGTCTCATTCGCGACAGCCTTGACAATTCTCCTTGAAATCTTTTCATCGCCTATGAACCTCGTATTCGTACTCAGTCGAATTAAATTTAATCATGACCTGAACCTCCATCATTGGATGCTCGTGCTCATACTTTGATTTCATTGATTTCCCTTCTTGCCCAAATCTCGTTTTATCCCGAAATTGATCAACTTAGATCGTGTCAAGACAAAAATCTATTTATGATTTGTTGTACCTAAATTTTCAATTTTTGCCATTTTATAGAATAGTAACCTTTTAATAATTTCTTAGTTGCTTGTTAATGACCAATTTTTATATAGGATGGTAGACAGCCCTACAATCGTGATGATTGTTGTTCCCTTACCTTCCCAATTAGGATACCCTAGATTGTTTGTGTCTTGATACCATAGTACTGTTTTGACCTAGAATGATTAGTGTACCTAGGTGAGACTTCCAACTGCTACGGTATGCCCTGACCTTGTATACTATTCCTTCAAATTGCATGATTTAGATAAAAAAAAAATTTAGACCTTGATTGTTGGGAAATAGGGACGTCACCCCATTAGTATCAGTTGTAGATATATATAGGTTAGTCCTTGATGTGGGGATGTGTGTCTATAAACATGTAGCTTATGAGATTTATGAGAGATTATAGTATCAGCCTTGATAGGATGTACTAGTCGTTTGGTGAGTATAAACGTGTTATGAGAGATAGGGGCCTATATGTCTTAGTAATGCATCGTTCCTATGGTAATAGAATATATTAATAGATGGTTAATAGGAAGATAATAGTTTGAGCATACCTATAGCCTATGATCAGTTCCTTTTCATTCTTAGTTAAGACCACTTTAAAATAGGTCCAGTCCCTTGGATATAGGTTCCAGTCCATATTTTATTGAAGTTCCATTACCGCCATACAACAGAGCAGTGTTGGAGGTATTCCTAGATTGATACTATTTAGATGTCCGTTTATTATTCCAGTGTTAGGAAGTGTTACCTTAGATATTGGGTAGGTTAGAGGCTCTAGAAGGAGTACTATCGATCTTAAATTTCGAGGACGAAATTTTTCTAAGGTGGGTAGAGTTGTAGCACCCAGTTTTCCAAATGAGGGTAATTTCGAAATTTCGTGTTTATAATTATTTTAATAATGATATTTAATTCATGATATGATTTTTGGTGATTTTAAATTATTTTAAAATTATTTAAATCAATGACTTGTGGTTTTGACGTTTTGCTAGTGAAACCCTAGAGACTGTTTGACCTAGAGCCTAACCATGTAATTATGATATTTTAATGTCATTTTTGGCCTAAGAATATTTTGCATTTGACCTCTTTGAATTATTTTGATATTATTTTATTATTTATGATATTGTTTTGGGATTATTTGAGTCGGGCTCGAATTTTATCTCAATCCGACTTGTAACGGGGATCCGGGGTAACTTTGACTCTAGTTGGACCAATGCATTAGTTAGCCATGGCCCACATTTTAATTAGTCATGTTAGAAAGATTAGTCATAATCCTAATTATTAGGTTAACCATTTAGAGTTTTTTTATTTGACCCTTTTACCCCCAAACCCTAACCAAAATTGTTTTAAACACTTGTAACTAAGGGAGGGGCAAACTTGTAATATTCAATGAGGGAGGATATAACCATTGTGGCCGGCCCTAATAGGACTCCCATCTTATTTCCTTTCTTTGAGAAGTCTTCTTCCCCAAGTTCTCTCAAGCTCTCCCAAGGAAGAGGCCTTTCTCCTTGGATTTTCTCTCCTTTAGGTAATATTTCCTTCTCTTTTATTTCTCCATTTTGCATTTAGGAAATTTTTAACCATAGGAATGACCCCCATTGTTGTGTCCTTATTTTGTGCCTCTTGTGTCCATTATGTGTCCTTTAGGGATTTCTATTGTATTATTGTTGTGTCTTGTGTTCATGGAAAAAACCCCCAAACTTGGACACACTTTATATTTAAAATATTGATTAAATGAATTAATTCATATTAAATCTCAGATTTGAATATGTAGAGATGTGTTCTTGAGTACTTTACATTTCATTCATGTATCTCTTATAGATGTGTTCATGTTACATATATAGATTTGTGTAAAATATATTGTAATGAGAGTGTACCTATATTTATATATGTAATAAATGGTTCATGATGATTATATAATCAAATTTGTGAGTGTGGTTCCTCATATTATTATTGTCATTATTGTTGTGGATAATTAGGATATATATTGTGTATTCTTTTGGCTCAAACTATCTAAATCCGTCATGATTTTTATCCACGTTTTTAATTTCAGCCCTAACTTAGAAATGTCATAACTTCTAGCTCAAAGCTCGGTTTAATCTCCCGTTTTTTTAAAAAGAAGCGTATTGAAGTTAGCTTTCCAAAAACATGTATTAATAGGCCTAATTCTTTCTGTAACTTTCTGGAGAATTATTTGAGTGTCAGCTGTACGAAAGACAAACGCGTTCTCGGTGTTTTCGCGATTCCGGGAGTTTTCGGAAATAAAAACGCGATCCGTTTGAAGTTTCGAAAAGCTAACACATAGATCTATAACATACTTTAATCCTAGATTTTAATTCATGCTGAGATGTTACAGTATTGATTATTAGTAGGAGTTACTATTCGGTATATGTATTTTGTGCACCCTTGTGTGTAATATAATGTTCTATTTGATTTTAATCCATGTTAATGTATATATATTATGTAATTAAATGGAGAATGCAAGCATGAGTAAATGGTTAAATAAATGATGTATGAGGTATAAGTATCCTACCTAATGTAAGCATGTATAAGTATGGCTTGTAATGAATATATAGGTTCCATAGTATGTAATGTATGGTGCATATAGTAGTGCAAGAGAATAAATGAATGATGAATGAATGCAAGCATGAATGTAATGTAATAATAGATGTAATGTATGCAATATACAAGTTAATGAGATATAATATTCTATGTTAACACAAATCCTATATTACCTCATGTACCCCCTTACACTATGTTGACACTATCACACTTGACACTTTGTTCACTTACACTTTGACACTATTTGATATGTATACACTATGTATGCCCATTTAACTCTCACTTGCCCCTTTGCCATGTTCACATACACACACATAGCCTCTTAAATAAGTATTTATAAATATAGTTAACTTAGCTATGTATGTATATTATATATATATATGTTAGCATATTGTGTTGTAATATATAAGTTTATATAACCATTTGAAATGCCATGATTATAGACCTAATGTTGAATACCAATATATGCATGTGTATATATGTGTAGACATATATAGCTTAAAGTAATAGATTACCTAGTGTATATCCAATGTGAATTCTTGCCTATTTGAGTATTGAATAATTGCATGCTATATAGAGTTGGGTGTATGTTGGCTTGTATAGCCTTGTATTGATGTGTGCTTGCTAGGATAGTCTTGGTTTGGCCTAGTAAGACTTGCTGGGTTAGGACATGACCTAGTTTGACCTAGTTTGACTAGTGCAGTTGACCAGAGTTGACCAAGGGTTGACTTTGGCCTAGTTTGACCTAGATTCATGTAGAATGCGTTGTAGTGCTTTATATTACCCTTCTGGACATGTTGTGACTTGTGCTGTTCTAATTAGGAGCCAGACACCTCTCCTCGGACAGTATCTTTATCTTGGACATTCAGATATCAGGCGAGTACATTCTCTGATCATTTCATATCTTGTTTAGGATTATATTTCCTGCTTTAGATTACTTTACATGATGCTGACACATTGGAAACACAGATTAGTACTATATGGATCTTGTTGTGCGATGTTATCCCCTTAGCGGATACATCGGGTATTCGTGTTCGTGTACTTTATCGTGAGCATCGTGTACTCCTTGTATTCGTGACATTCGTGTACAAATCGTATGAAATCGTGTATATTCATGTATTCACATGATCTCGTGTGCGACTATACTTCGTGTGCAATAACATAACTTAGCTTGATCCTTGTGTATTGATTGGGGCGGGGGAGTAGAAGTGGTTATGTAATCAATCCAGTAGATTACTCGTGTACAACCTCTGTAGATTACTCGTGTACAACATCGTGCCATTTACATAACCATCTTGTGCTCTGAATCACTAGTCACTGATAGTTCTCTATATATTGTAGCTATTTACTTACAATCTCTCTCTTTTTCATCATGTTATTTCTTCAGATCCTGTATCTTACTCTCTAGTATGTTTATATTTTCTAACCTGTTATGATATTGTTAAGATGTACTGTACTCGCTCCTGTCCTGACTGGACCCGTTGATAAATTTTACAGATAGCTTGGAGATTGCCTGCTAGCCTAGAGGAGGCACATTAGAGGTTGTTTAGATAGTTATTTCAATTGTCTGGAGTTGTATTTATTTTATGGATTACTGTATCTGAGTTTGGAGATTTGAGATGTATTTCTGGATTTGTGTATCTTAGACACTTAGATTTCTCTCTGTTGTACCTCTTTTGGATTTCATGTTTTATCTATCCTTATCATGCTCTACCTTAGATGTGATTGAGTCTGTACCTGCTATGTTATCCCCATTCGGGGAGTATAAACTGTTTAGCCTTATACTGTTAGATGCATGAGACCTAGGACAGCGTTCTACCGTCGACACTGCGACGTAGGCTGGATCTACCCACTTCTCGTACCCTAACTCTAGGGTGCAGGTCGTGACAATTAGAACCGGATCCGGGATTGGGTTGTGAAAGAGGCGATTGAGTGCATCCGCAACAATAAACTTAGGCTTGGTCCCGAGCCCGATGAGATGAGGTGGTCAGCGGAAGCTTCAGGATCCTTCTCGGTCAGCTCAGCGAGAAGGGTGGATCGGGGTATTAGGGTGCCATCCCCTACCATCGTGGCCTACTGGCAGACCTGTATCCCCATGAAATGGTCCTTCCTTATTTGAAGAGCATTTCGTAAGAAGCTCCCTACTGATGACAATCTCAACACCATTGGGTTCAGTCTTGCGTCTGCGTGTAATTGTTGCTCGGAGCGTCAGACTGAAATCACCGACCATATCTTCTATCAAGGGGAACTACCGGTCAAGGTCTGGAGGGTCCTCAATCAGCATTGCGGGAAGCATCAGGGGATGGGCGCTTCAACAATCTCTTTGCAGGTTGGGCCTCTACTTCCTACGGTCACCAGATCGTCGCGGCGGCCGCTACGTGGGTTCTCTGGAAAAATCGCAATAAGGCAAGATACGAAGGTCACCAGTACTCTGCCGACCAGGTTTTTAGGGAGGTACTCCATCAGTGCCGGAAGATCATATCCTTCTGGACGCACGGCCAGCTTCTTTTTTGGAACTCTCCCCTTTCCTAGCTCTTTGGACCTTGCGTCTTTTTGTTTGGTCCCTCCATAGGCGTCGTCATTTTGGGCCCACGATCTTTTTGTCTTGACCGACTCTCCTTTCTTGTTGTTTCTTTCTTTTTGTGCTTACTTGTAACGGCTTCGACATTTTGCGTCTTGCATTATATATATATATATATATATATATATATATATATATATATATATATATATAATAGAAGGGTGGATCGGGGTATCCCCTCCGCCGCTGGGTCCCTCGGCTCCCCTGCGTGGACGGCTTCGCCCCCCCTGCCGCCGTGGCGGGGCCACCGGCGGCGTCCCTCCCCCTACCTCTCTCCCCCGCTGGCTCCGCGCGGCTGTCCCGAGGAGTCTCCTCGGGCCCCGCCCCTCTCTCGGGACCGTAGCTTCCTTGGGACCCGCGTCCCATCGGGCTTCGTGCTGCCGGGCCGCGCTGGCGCTCCGTCTGTCGCTCCAGCTTCCCCTCCCGGCGGGCCAGCTCTTCCTCCCGCCGCTGTGCTCCGAGCCCCCTCGGCCCCCCCGCGCGCCTCCCCGCCGTGTCGCGACCCCCGCCTGGCATGGCTGCCATAGCCCCGGCGGTGCTTCACCTCCCCTCCCCTCCGCCTCTGTCGCCTGGGTCGGCTCCCCAGCCCGTCGACGCTCCGCCGCCCTCCTTCCCCCCCTTTTCCCCCCGCCCTCTCCTAGCCCCCGCCGCCGGCCGCGCAGGTCGTCCTGGGCAGTTCACCCGCCCGTCCCTCCCCCCATCGGTGCCTCCGCCCACCGCTCCGCCCGCTGCTGCTCTCTCGGCCGACGGAGCTCCGCCTCCGGGCTACGCGCAGGGGGGGGGCCCGACGCTCCTCGGGCTGAGCGCCCCCCTCACCTCGGGCAGGCCGCCCACTCCTCTGATCGCGCGCTTGCCTAGGGCCCCGCGCCCTCCCGCGTGGAGAGGCCTTGGGCCCCGCGCCTCACCCACTGCTTGATGTCGGTTTTCAAAATTTGAATTTTTCAAATTTTGAATATCCCGATCTCCATTAAAAAAAAAGGTTTTTGTTATTTTCAGTTAGGACCTTTGTTTAGGGCTTCCCCCTAACCTTGTAGGAACTTGGGCTATCTCCCAGTTCCAACCCCTACTTTCCTGTTTCAATGAAGGCCATAGCCATTGTTTAAATATATATATATATATATATATATATATATATATATATATATATATATATATATATAATAGAAAAGGCCGGGAGTAGAAAGAGGGAAGGTGGTCGGACAGGGGGCGCCCCCTCGCCCCCCTGAAAGAACCTGGCCGCAGGCAGGCGGAGGAGAAAAATGTGTATCGATCACAACTGGTGACAAAGGTGGAGATTTGACGGCCGTCGCCAGCCCAAGAGGAAGTATATCTACAATATGTCGAACCTAGCATCATTAATGGGATGAAAGTAGTAGAAATCACTACCAAAGATATACAGGAAACAGTAGAATACTGGAAGAAGAATACTCTCATTGAATACGTGATGGAGAATACCATTCTATGGTCAACTATGGGCGTATGCATACAGAGTTTGGCAGCCTAAGGGAGATATGGAGTTTTTTTTTCTCGGGAGTGAAGTACGTGTAGGCAACTCTAGAGGGGGGGTGAATAGAGTACTTATGAAAATAATGATCAATTAAAAAATCAACTATATTCAATCCCAACTAGTAAATAATTAATCAGAGTATAATGCAAAAATAAAGTGGAGATTAGAAAGCATACGCAGACACAGCAATTTTTAACCTGGTTTCCTTCGTGGAGGACTAGTCCAGGCCTGAGAACTCTAGCTCCGGATTGAAATCTACTATTTGTGAAATAGCTTTACAATTACGTGCCTTTACACAGAAGAGCACGCCAACTTCTTGAAAAGATCGCTGAGGCAAAACTTAAAATTTTTCAAGTGACTTCTTGAAGACTCTTGCACAAAACTTCTAATGGACTCGCACTGAGCACCTGTAGGCTTGGGAAGTTTTGTGGCTAGTAGATGAGAAGAGTATGGCTCTTTGGGATGTATAGGCTATAAGAGAGAAGAGATGAGAAGATTGGATGAATTGAAATGGGAGAAAAGGGTGTCTATATATACTAGTCCTGGGAGGCAAAGTTCGGCCAGAACTCTGTCCAAAATTCAAACAATATGGTCGTTGGACAACTTGCAATGAGTAATCCCTAAAAATTAGGTCCTGGAAATTTGGATACAGAGTTCGGCCCGAACTCTGTGTAGGGGCAGAGTTCGGCCCGAGCTCTGCCTCCTAGGAGACAGAATGCTCAATCACTACAAAAATAGCTAAATAGCGACTGAAATTTCAGTCGCTAAAATAGCCATTTCCGTAAGCGACTAACCGGTGACTAAAAAATTTCGTCGCTAAAAGCAACATCACTGTTCAATTTTAGTCGCTAGTTCGTCGCTACAGCAACTAACTTTTGACTAAAATAGCGACTAAAAATAGCGACTAACTATCGACTAAAGAGTCAGTCGCTGATACATCGACGAATTTGCGACTACATTGCGATAAACTTATGATTATAATGGTTACAGTTGATATCAAGCGACTGACCTGTTTAGTCGTTGGCTAGTCGCTGGGTAGTCGCTTCGTTGTCGCTGATTAGTCGCTTCTCTATATTTTTCTAGTTTTTTTAGTCGCCGGTTAGTCACTATTCCATCGCTGAATCATTTAGTTTTCCAAGATTTGTAGAAATCATGCTATGCACATCCTGTAAGAGTTATATAAACAAGTCCATAACACACATAAATACAATAGAAACAACTTTTAGCACCATAATATTTACCAATGATATAAACAAAAATAATAACATACACAAGGTACATAAACATAAAAAACTAAGAAATATATATCATAGTCATGTCCAATTTGTCCAACATCAACCATACACCATCTATACAAAATGATAAACTAGTACAACAATCACAAAACAATATGTCCAACATTAACCATAATAACATCCTTCAGTTGTAAAAAAAGCAGTTTATACAATTGTACAATCCTATAATAAAAAAGATACCAAGGCCAAAGGTAGTATGGCACAAGAAAAGACTTGATACATAGTCTCTTCGTACTCTGAACATGTACTATTAATATTTACAGAAGCATAGGATAATCAGTCTCTATTTTGTTACTTTCCATGCTATTATCATTTTCATCCACTACAAGACCCCCATCCAAGTGTTTTCCACTGGCTGACCTCCATTTTATTGGATCCTTTGCATTCTTTGCTTCCTCAATGTCTTCGGAGCTCAGAAAACTAGGTTGATTAGTTGAGGAAAGCAGCCTTGCCCACATCCTGTCAGTTATGACAACATGGTTCCTCTTCTCCGTCACTCTCTTCAAAGAATATAAAGATTTATAGTCAGAATTCAGGCAAGGTATTGAGACAAATAAAAATCAACAAGGTGACCATAACCACCACTGCCACCAGTAAGAATTTCAACAATGATGTAATGCTTACTCAAAACTGTCAGAAGACGGGAAGAAGGATTCGCCTAGAGATAAAAAAATTTAAGGTCATCAGCTTATGAAAGTAAGAGGAGGGTGCATATTGGGGCATTATTTAGACTACCTTTCTATGTGTACTATGACAATGTGGATCAATACCAACTATTAAAAAGTCGCCAGGCCGATTCTACTGTTTGGCTTCTACCAGAGAACATGCCCTAGCCAGGTACTTGTTATAAAAACTGTAAATCTCATAACACAAGCATAAGATGATCATTATAGGTCAAATGGTATAAAATTATGTTACTAGATTTGGGTGGATAGAGCGACATTGAATGCAGGTCAAAATTTGTTAGTAGTTAATAAAGAGGTGCTAACCAAGCTAAAATTTGAAATAAAGCAACATATGTGCTCACGGTTGATTATGCCAATGGAACACCTTCTCTCATGATATATATATATATATATATATATATATATATATATATATATATATATATATATATATACCCAAACTGGATACAGAAATATATGCATTGCAAACATTTCTAATCACTCCGGCCATGTTTATAAGTTTCCGAAAGAAAATAAAAAAAAAATCTGAATTCATATATCTTAATTTGCAGCTGATTATGAACAATCACCTATTCAGATGGCAAACAATGTACCTTTTCAAGTAGGAACTATAACATGATATTCTAAGGAGAAGATAACGCTATGCAGGCACACTAAAAATTTGGTATGCATTTGAAATCTTTATCTTGCTAGGGAAGTTGGAAAGGAGCTCATATAAAGGAAGACTGGTGTCCATTTATTTAACCATCAGTGCTCATCAGTGCTTTAAAGTGGTTTTCTATAGAGAAGCCTGTAAAGAAGAAGGTGATACATACATAAAATGGTATGTAAGTGTGTCTTCCATTAACAAGCCCAACAGTGAAGTCAATATATCCTGCCATAGATCGCTCCATGAACAACACTCTGAGACAACAAAGTGCAATACACATTGTCATAATTGGGATTGCACGAATCATATATGTTGGATCTCGAAATTGATGAAGTAGGGCTTCTCTGGAAGTATGTAAAAAAAAGATAATATATCATCGTTTTAGAAAATTCATTGGGAAATGATGGGAGTAGACTACACGAAATTGGCACTGAAATGTATATACTATATATATCAACTGCCTTAAAGAAGTATGCAACAGAAAAAAAAAATGATATTTACCTTCCTTTTCATTTAGCATCAAATTCCCAGAAAGTAAATCATTGTGGGAGAAATCCAAAGGAGTATGTAAAAGGTCTGTTAGCACCTATTGATGTAAGAAGAACAAAATTGTCTCAGAAAATAATTCAATAAATGTATAAATCTTGGAAAAGAAAACAAAATTACATCAGAGTAGTTTATATAATTGGATCCTTCTGTAGTTTTGCATAACTAATATGTATATGCACATGATACGGTCCATTTACTGCTTAGAAGATCCGTTCCTCAATTTCATTTATACAAAAATTGGTGGGGAAGCTATATAATTGCTTATAAAAAATATATTAAAGTGTACCACTATAAGAAGTCCACTTAAACTAGATTATTTAACCATATATTGTTAGATATGGCAAATGAACTTGACTCATTGGAATAAGTAACTGGATGAAGATCCGCATGATATAAAAGGTTAGACATTGAAATAGATTACAAACAACATGGTCTATGAAGTAATCATGAAGAAAAATAACAAGAATGATGCAAAAAATAAAATAAGAACATAGTGTAACCTCATCCAGCTAAAACAGTCCTATGAAGTAATCATGAAGAAAAATATAACAAAAAAAGGTAATTTCTTCAGCATGTATAAGATTTACCAAATCAATCAAAGAATAGTACCTGCAAGCCTACAATAGTTGTGTAGCTTAATGGAAAGAAAAATTACAAAATGAAGGAAAAAAAACTTGTCGCCAACAAGTTTAGCAGCTCTTATGTTGAGTTATCCAATTTCTATCACCTCAAGCTACAATAATATGGATAAAGGATAAATTTTGCCATTATCCTCATGAACATGTTTGAGTGCCAAAATTTCTGTAGGCCAACTAGAGTCTAAATACTTAAAAAGGAAAAACAGTAACATAAGATACATCTATAGGTATCTGATATCTTGATACTTTTATTCTGATTCAGTAGTAATAATTATAGCTACTAACCTGAGTCACTCCTAGTTTAAGTGCCAACAGAGTGGCTACTAGATTTCCATCACTGGAATTTCCAATGATAAGATCGGGAGTCCCTATAATTCACCCGCTAACTCATTTACAACATCATGTAAAGAAACCATAGATATTAAGATGTTTCCAAACTATTTAAAGTACATAAAGGTTAGATATAGTTTAAAGAGTATATATTTACATCAGTGCAGGTCTCTAAATACGGCCACACTTCTAAGCATGAGATCCACTTGCGGAGGATCCCCTTCTCAGTTTTGAAGGGGGGCGAAGAATATTTATGTGGTCAGTTCCAAGGACCTTCTCTAGACGCTGGTCAGTTCCATGGGGGCCCGAAGAATACTTGTGTCACACATGATTTCCTTGCACATGTTTTGATTTCCTTCTTCTCTTTCTTATTTTGCTAAACTTCTTGGTTTTATTCATCTAAAATTGAAGCTTTTAACATATTTTTTTTGTTCTATTTGGATCGAGCAATCCGATTCATTTATCTATAAACCAGCTAAATCTATTTGGATCGAACAAACGGATTGTAGCCCAAACAAAATCCAAGTAGTAAAACAAATAAGTTGGATTAAGCCACACATAGTTACATAGGAAATAAAAATACAATTAAACATTAAATTTCTACCATATTTCGATCAAACAAGACCCACAGGAAGAGGGCATCTATGTTCTCTTAAGGTTTTTTTTTGACAAATTTCATTTTGAC
>JANAVB010037818.1:7464002-7469125 GCA_029216955.1 Iris pallida | reverse complement strand
GGACGCGAGAGCGTGAGCAAGCCAGCTACGTATCGAAGCGGACTCCAGCCCGACACGAATACGTAAACCTGTCAAGGCTATGGTATACTGCCAAATCATGGCAAAGGTAAATCTATATCTCAATCCACAATAATGTACGAAACATGAATGAACAAGTATGGGTCGTGGTCTGCAGTCCACTAGCATATATGTCTGATAAGACTCTAATAAAGTAACAAGAGTCTAAACTGAAACAGGAAACAGGATATCTCATGATAGGTATGAAGGCACGAGCTGATAATAAATGCAATACGATACCTGAATCCCGCAAGCGTATCATCCCATCCGTCATCCAAAACTAATAGCTATCTCCATGTACTCACTAAACCTGAAGAGATCATCAGGTCCTCAGGGGACATAGCAAGATACATAAAAACATGCCTATCTAGCAGTTTATCATACATAAAGAAAATACAAAAAAATAAACGGGAAAAGAACAATCAGCACGGAAATATGACTATACTCGACTGGAAGAACCACTACGCCTAAACGAACTGCTGGAGAAGAACAAGAGGACAAGATATCACGATGTCAATAGATAACCAATCGAATACTCAAACCCTCGCCCCTAGTGTGGACTCGTAAGTTTGAACAACTACTAACCCTCGCCCCTAGTGTGGGCTCGCAGGCTAGCATCACCCTCACCCTAGTGTGGACTCGCAGGTGTGAACCATATACTACTAACCCTCGTCCCTAGTGTGGACTCGCAGGCTAGCATCACCCCCGTCCCTTGTGTGGACTCGCAGGTTTGGACATATAACTACTAACCCTCCCCTAGTGTGGACTCGAAGATTAGCTTACTAACTCTCGTCCTGGTGTGGGCTCGCAAGTTAGCTTAACTACTAACCCTCGTCCCTAATGTGGACTCGCAGATTAGCTTACCAACTCTCGCCCCTGGTGTGGGCTCGCAAGTTAGCTTAACTACTAACCCTCGTCCCTAATGTGGACTCGCAGGTTAGCTTCAAGATTTCAAGACAAGGAGGTAAAGCAGTTCCGATATGACTTATTCATCCTATGATACGATACGACTCACGACACGGTACGAGAGGGAACCAATCCGATAGAACCACGACATCCAGTCAAGCATGATAACGATAAAAGAACACGACTAATAAACCAGTAAACACTGTCTAAAGTAATGTATGCAAATCAAAGAACTGTAATAACTAACTGATAATATATAAAGATATAGGGATAAATAACTTGTAAATCATGAACAACTAGAGAACTATATGTATACTAGCATGCACGATGCACAAATCTTGTGTCAATAATCAACTAGTAAAACTATATAATAATAATAGAAATATGCATGTAATAAACTGTAGAGGGAGGCAAGGTATCTTGCCTGGAGGTTGCACGCAGATCCAACAAAAATACAGTCAACTGCCAAGCCAAGCAGTCCAAGTCCTCACAACTATCTCCGAAAGCAGAAACAAACTTACCAATATTCTCAGAATAGTCAAATTATCTAGGATGCCTGTCCTTAAGTCCAATTCTGGATACAGAGGCAAAACGGTAATTTCGGGCAAAAACGATGTCCGTCGTTGGACCCGCTTGCACCGAAAAGCGTGCCAGAGTCAATGGTCTCTAAAGTCGTCAAACTACATGTCTACGGATTCGGTTTTCCAATACGAACCCAACCGTATGTCCAATTTGGATTCCGGTGGGCCGTGTACAAAATTACCCGTTGAGTCGGACCGTAGGGCCCGTAAAACGGCAATTTTATCAACTGTCTCAGAATTGGACCAAACTTGGCATACAGGACCAAAAATGATACGGTCCTGTTGGCGCAAGTTTCGTCTCGATCTGACGAGCGTGCACAAAGTAATTGGGAAATTTACACAGAGGCCGATACGGGGAATTTCGACGGATACGCATCAAATTCTTCGCGCACACGCGACCAATTTGAATTCCGTCAAAGCCCACACGACCACAAAACCGTTACGCACCATTCGATGCCTTCGGTTCGCGACCACGTCGCCCGGATTTGCGGGAGCACGTCGTATCGAAGGTTTTCTAGATTTTCGGAAACTATTTTCACAGTTTTCCTCGGTTTTTAAACTGATTTAATTTACTGGATACAGGGCTATAAATTAAACTAATAATGGGGTTTACATCTCGGTTATATTGTCTAGAAGTTTGTTCAAATAGCTTTCGAAAAAATCATGGATTATCAGATATTCGCCTTCCAACTTAGCGGAGAAGTCGCCAAAACAGGACATGTTTTCTATGGGGTTTTTTCGACTTTCAGGAAAGTTTTTCTTCCAGATTTAATAATAGACCTAAAAACCAGTAGATAGATCTCCTAGTCGGTCATGTCTACTAGGCGTAGGACTTTACGGAATCGAAAATGAGGGTTCCTACGTCGAGAGGGGTGTATGCGAAGTACTTTTCTTGAATGCACTGTCGCTGCCGGTGTTGCGGTTGCCTCCGAGCTCCGGCGATCTCCGACTCCTCGCGTGGCGGCGTAGGCGGCCGTGGGGGGGTCGTCTGGGTAGGGTGGCGCTTTGTTTGTTTAGGGTTTAGGTGTTATCGAGAGAACCCCCCTCTCGTTCTCGATACTTATATTCAGTTTAGAACTAGAGTCGGCTGTGCATTAACAGGGGTTGGGGGGTGTCTCGGCCTAGCTGGGGAGTTCGGCTGGGAATGAGAGTTACTACAGCGGGTTGGGCCGCTGTGGGCTGGGACTAGCTCTCGGTTTGGCTGGGTGTGGGACCCTGGGCCGGGCTGGGATGCCTGGGCCTGTATTAATTCGTTTTCTTTTCTTTTCTTTTAATAACTCTATATATATATTCATATATGTATACACATGTATGTATACGTATATTCACATATACCTATATACGTACACATATACATTATATAATAATATACACATAATTATATACGTTTATATACATATATTTATATATATATATATATACACAAACACATATATATATATATTTTTTTTTTACGACAACACACTATATATATATATATATATATAATATATATATATATATTTTATATACACAAATACATATGATATAATATATATATATTTATATATACTACAAATATACATGTATCGATCTATATTTATATACACATACACATATACATTATATTTATTTGACAATAAAATAATATAACCGATAAAATAATAATATTAAATAACAATCATAATAATAATAAACGAAATTTAATAAACCAATAATGGTGATAATATATATATATATATATATATATATATATATATATATATATATATATATATATATATATATATATATATATCATTTGTACAATCTACTAGTCCTAAAAATGTACAAGGGCAAATATCATTGAATATAAACTAATAATGATATTTATAATATTTAAATACGAATACTTAGAAATATTCAACATTTTCTCAAAATGGAATACAACACAATCTTACAAAATACGTCAACGAATGTCATTGGACGTCTCGCATGACTACATGGGCTTGAGCTAGTTCGGCCCAGTCCGGGCTGGATTGGTATAACTGATTTCCCTAAAACACAATAATATAAATAATAAATAACTAAACTTGGTAAGGATTAATTTGCGACTTGGCCTGGTTTTCCTAGTTAGGACATCACTATGGCTCGGCCTTCCCCTGCCATGGCTAAACACTTGTCAAGGCACGCCATTGCACTATTCGTGCCATGATTCCTAGTTGTCTTGTACTCCAAAACTCATGTGGCTAAAGTCATATCGTAATAATTATCTAAATAATTATTTGAAAAATTCTAAAATCACTATTTAAATCAAAAAATAATAATAAAAATTTTTAAAAAAAATTCCAGGAAGGGAGGCTACAAATCTACCCACCTTAAAATAATTTTGTCCTCGAAATTCTAATTCATAACTATATCTTAACATTTTAAAGTCCACTATTACCTTAATCTTCTCAATTTAATTCCTCATAAATATTTTATAACCTTCTCTAGTCATTCCGTAACTACGAAACTTCGTGGACTTCTACCCACCTTTGGTCACACTACTCCTCAAAATACGGTCACTAAAGTCTTATG
This sequence comes from Iris pallida, assembly GCA_029216955.1. Classification (NCBI taxonomy): domain Eukaryota; kingdom Viridiplantae; phylum Streptophyta; class Magnoliopsida; order Asparagales; family Iridaceae; genus Iris; species Iris pallida. Next base: position 7,465,043 of record JANAVB010037818.1, on the reverse strand, counting down.
GTCTTCTAACTAGTTGCTAACAATTCTACCGGCAGATATCTAGGCATATGGCATCTAATCCTCATATCTATAAACAACAATATTCAATATTCAGACAATATTATACTATATCTTAAGAATTTTTGATGAATCCTAGACAGCACGATCATTCGTCACCCCGGAATAGGAAGGGACGGGAATCAATGGTACGGAAGGCAATAAAGTATAATCGAGAGCGAATAAGGAGTTTTCAAGGACGTTGAGAATTTCTAGGAGAATTTTTAAGGCAGAGTGGATTGAGATTCCTAAGGTTTAGTCAGATGCGCAGGCTCGTATCAGTACAGTTACGTAACCGATACGATATGCTCTGACCTGTATGGGCCACCAAAAAACTTGTCACGACCCGTACCCGCTTTTCGGATGCGAGAGCGTGAGCAAGCCAGCTACGTATCGAAGCGGATTCCAGCCCGACTCGAATACGTAAACGCTGTCAAGGCTATGGTATACTGCCAAATCATGGCAAAGGTAAATCTATATCTCAATCCACAATAATGTACGAACATGAATGAACAAGTATGGGTCGTGGTCTGCAGCCCACTAGCAAATATGTCCGATAAGACTCTAATAAAGTAACAAGAGTCTAAACTGAAACAGGAACAGGATATCTCATGATAAGGTATGAAGGCACGAGCTGATAATAAATGCAATACGATACCTGAATCCTGCAAGCATAGCATCCCATCCGTCATCCAGAACTAATAGCTATCTCCATGCACTCACTAAACCTGAAGAGATCATCAGGTCCTCAGGGGACATAGCAAGATACATAAAAATATGCCTATCTAGCAGTTTATCATGCAATACAGAAAAATAAACGGGAAAGAAACAATCAGCACGGAAACATGACTATGCTCGACTGGAAGAACCACTACGCCTAAACGAACTGCTGGAGAAGAACAGGAGGACACGATATCATGATGTCAATGGATAACCAATCGAATACTCAAACCCTCGCCCTAGTGTGGACTCGCAGGTTTGAACAACGACTAACCCTGCCCCTAG
>JANAVB010037818.1:7449002-7459002 GCA_029216955.1 Iris pallida | reverse complement strand
CTATTCACTGTCGCCACTGCTACTGCTGTGATTACTGTTGCAACCCACACGCGCTCGCGCTACCTATCCGGCCAGAGGCGGCTGCCCCCCGGCGGTATACGGGGTCAGGGTGGCCGCACATAGAGAGGGGTGGCTGGCAGCGAGTTGTCGCTTAGGGTTTAGGTGATTCCCGATCCCCTCCTCTCTCTCGGTCTCTCCCTATATTACGTATATATAAAGGTCGGTTTGTGAACCAAATAGAGGGTGGGCCGGCTGGGATGGGCTTGTGGGCTCGGCCCACTGGGGAGGGTTTTAGGTTTTTATCTGTTTTTTTTCTTATTTTTCTTTGTATATACCTATATAGACTAGCCTACATTATATACATATGCACAACACCATTTTAAATAAACAATAGGAATTTTATATAAGAAAAATATGAAGGAATATCTATAGTCAATGGTTGTACTGCCCTTATTAATCTATTCACCAATATTTATATAATAGAACTCATTGATATATATATATTATATATAAACTTAATACTATGTACTATGTATACACATATACACATAAGTTTATATATAGCCTACAAATTTCCAAATATCTAAAATGACATTTTCTAAGAAAATGTTATAAAAAAATGTTATCATATACTCGAAAAACATTATCAATTTTATGCCAATAATATATATTATATCTATAACACTCATTTGTACAAATTACTTATTTATCCACTAAAATAAACACACTAATTAAATTATACACATAACTATCTAAGGACACTTTTGGACGTACTACATATCTACATGGGCTTGGGCCTAGTTTGGGTCTAGTCCGGACTAGTTTGGTATAACTGAGTTTACCATAAGTCAATAATCATAATAATAAATAATTTGTTTATTTATAATGGTCATGTCACAACTAGCCTGGTTTTCCTAGTTAGAACACACCTATGACTCAGTCTTTCCTACCATAGCTAAAACACTAGTCAAGGCACACAGCTACACTATCCGTGCCATGATTCATGTCGTCTTGTACTTCAAAACTCAACCATGGCTAAAGTTATCCACCGTAATAATTAACTAAATAATTATTTATAAAAAACAAAATTAAAAAATTACCATTTAAATAAATAAATAATTAAAAAAATATTTCAAAAATTTTTGGGAAGGGGAGCTACAAATCTACCCACTTAAAAATTTTGTCCTCGAAATTCAATTCATAACTATTCCTTAAAATTCAAAAAGAAAGTCCACCTTAACCTTGATCTCCTTAAAAATTTAATTCCTCAAAAATAGTTTATATCCTTCTCCTAGCCATTTGTAATTATGAAACCTCGAGGACTTCTACACACCTTTGGTCACACTACTCCTCACAATACGATCACTAAAATTTATAATCTTCTAACTAGTTGCTAACAATTCTACCAATAGATATCTAGGGTGTACGGCACCTATAATCCCTCATATCTATAAACAACCAAATATTCAATAGTCAAGCAATATTATACTATAACTTAAAAACTTTTGATAAATCCTAGACAGTACGATCGTTCGTCCCCGAAATAAAGAGGGACGAGAATGAATGGTACGGGAAGCAAGGAAGTATAATCGAGAGGAAACATGGAGTTTTCAAGGATGTAGATAATTTCTAGAAGAATTTTCAAGGCAATGTAGATTGAGATTTCTAAGGTTTAGTCATTGTCGCAGGCTCGTATCAGTATAGTTACGTAACCGATACGATATGCTCTGACCTGCATGGGCCACCAAAAAACTTGTCACGATCCGCACCCGCTTTTCGGACGTGAGCTCGTGAACAAGCCAGCTACACATCAAGCGGACTCTATCCCGACTCGAATACGTAAACGCTGTCACGGCTATGGTAAACTGCCAAATCATGGCAATGCAATCTATATCTCAATCCACAATAAGAATATAAACATGAATGAACAATTATGGGTCATGGTCTGTAGCCCAATAGCATATTGTCCGATTAGACTCCAAGAATGATATGAGTCTATAAAATAAGCAGAATATATCATGGTATGGAATATAAAGCACGGAAGGATAATAAAGAAATATCACAAGCAAATACATGTATCCCTGCAGGTGTAATCACTACCATCATGAGCCGCTAACTAACTCCATGCAATCAGCTACCTGAAGAGATCATCAGGTCCTCAGGGGACATAGCAAGATACATAAAATATGCCTATCTAACAGTTTAATTATGCAATAATATAAACATAGTATAAACAGGAAAAGGACAGAATCAAGACAATTGACTACTGACAGAATGATCATGAACACGGGTACAAGAACACTACGCATAAATGAACTGCTAGATGAGAACAAAAGAAAAATATGTCACGAGATCAATGGATACTCAAACCCTCGCCCCTAGTGTGGACTCGCAATTTGAAACAACTACTAACCCTCGCCCCTAGTGTGGACTACAGGTTAGCTTCAAGAATCACCCTTGCCCCTAGTATGGACTCGCAGGTGCAGACAAATGACCACTAACCCTCGCCCCTAGTGTGGACTCGCAGGTTAGCTTCAAGAAATCACCCTCGCCCCTAGTATGGACTCACAGGTGAGAATTCAAAATAAGGTACAACAGTTCAGTCATGACTTACACATCCTACGACACAATAAACTCAGTCGAAGTACAGGTGACGACACGAAGCTAACTATGAACAAGGACTATATCTATACTAGCATGCATGATATAAATCACATGTAAATAATCAACTAGTAAAAATAGATAATAATAAGAAAAGCATATAAATAAACTGTAGAGGGAGACAAGGTATACTTGCCTGGAGGTTGCACACAGATCCGACAACAATATAGTCAACTACTAAGCCATAAAGTCCAAATCATCACAACTGTCTTCGAAAGCGAAACAGACATTGCCAACATTCTCAGAATAGTCAAATTAGCTAGGATTGGCTTTTTAAGTCCACTTCTGGACACAGGGGTAAAACGGTAATTTCGGACCAAAACGGTGTCCGCCGTTGGACCCGCTTTGCACCGAAAAGCATGTCAGAGTCAATGGTCTCTAAAGTTGTCAAAATATATGTCTACGGATTCGTTTTGATGATACGAATCGAACGGTATGTCCAATTTGGTTTTCGGTGGGCCATGCACGAAATCGCCCGTTGAATCGGATCGTCGGGCCCGCAAAACGGCGATCCGATCAACTGTCTCAAAATTGGACCAAACTTGGAATACATGACCAGAAAAATAATACGATTATTGGCGCAAGTTTCGTCTAGATCTGACGAATGTACACAAAATAATTAGAAAATTTGCACAAGGCCGATACGGTGAATTTCGACGGATACGCATCAAATTCGTTGCGCACACGCGACCAATTTGAATTCCGTCAAAGCCCACACGTCCGCAATATCCGTACGCACCTTTCGATGCTTACCGTGTGTGACCACGTCGCCCGGTTTGGCGGGACACGTCGTGTCGGTGAATTTTCTAGTTTTTTTAAAATAGTTTTCACAGTTTTTCTTGATTTTCACTCTGATTTAACTTACTATATAAACCTCTATATTTAAAACTAATAATTGGGTTTTAATCCCTATTAGGTTGTCTACAATACGTTTAGATAGACTTTTGAAACTGTTGGTGGACAGACAAAGAATACCTTCCAAAATCGACGTTGGGACTAGGTTTTACCCTGTTTACAAACATATTTTTTGTCGACTTCAAGGCGACTTATCGGCCAACATAAAGCATAAAAATTTGATCTAATTGAAAGAAAATAATCTTGTATAGGTTGGGGACCTACCCGAGAAAAAGGCTCACAAAACGATCGAGCGATCGTCGAGAGCCAATGCTGCGAACTGACCTATTCACTGTCGCCCACTGCTACTGCTGTGATTACTGTTGCAACCGCACGCACATGTGCGATCTTTTCGGCCAGCAAAAGCTCCCCTCGGCGGCACGCGGGGTCAGGGTGGCCGCCCATGGAGAGGTGGTGGCATGGCAGCGAGTTGTCACTTAGGGTTTAGGTGATTCCCGATCCCTTCCTCTCTCTCGGTCTCTCCCTATATACGTATATATATAATGGCCGGTTCTGTGAACCGAACAGGGTGGGCCGGCCTGGGATGGACTTGTTGGCTGGGCCTGGCTCGGCCCACTTGGGAGGGTTTTGGGTTTTATCTATTTTCTTTGTTTTTCTTTGTATATATATATAGACTAGCCTACATATATACATATGCACACACCCATTTTAGATAAACAATAGGAATTTCATATAAGAAAAATATGAAGGAATTATCTATAGTCAATGATTGTACTACCTATATTAATCCATTCACCAATATTTATATAAATAGAACTCCATTGATATATATATATATATATATATATATATATATCTAATATATATATATATATATATTATATATATATAGATATATATATATATATAAACTTAATACTTTGTACTATGTATACACTATACACACAAGTTTATATATAGCCTATAAATTTCCAAAAATCTAAAATGACATTTTCTAAGAAAATGTTATCAAAAAATGTTATCATATACTCGAAAACAAATTATCAATTTATACCAATACATATATTATATCTATAACACTCATTTGTACAAATTACTTATTTATCTACTAAAATAAACACGCTAATTAAATTACACCCATAACTATCTACAGGACACTTTTTGACATACTACATATCTACATGGGCTTGGGCCTAGTTTGGGTATAGTCCGGACTAGTTTGGTATAACCGAGTTTACCATAAGTAAATAATCATAATAATAAATAATTTATTTATTTATAGGGGTCATGTCACAACTAGTCTGGTTTTTCTAGTTAGAACACACATATGACTCGGTCTTCCCTACCATAGCTAAAACACTAGTCAAGGCACAGCTACACTATACGTGCCATGATTCCTAGTCGTCTTGTACTTCAAAACTCAACCATGGCTAAAGTTATCCACCGTAATAATTAACTAAATAATTTTATAAAAAACAAATTTATAAAATCACCATTTAAATCAAATAAATAATTAAACAAAATATTTCAAAGAAATTCGGAAGGGGAGCTACAATGGAGAGTTGAAGTTCTTCCTTGGACTGTAAATCAAGCAAACGACAAATGGAACGTTCATTAATCAAGCCAAATACACAAAGGATCTACTAAAGAAGTTCAATATGGAGTCAACAAACCACTTGGAACCCCGATGGCAACTTTAACTAAGCTTGACATATGAACAAGGCAAACCAGTTGACATACATAAGTATCGAGGTATGATCGGTAGTTTGTTTATCTAACTGCTAGTCGTCCTGATATAATGTTTAGTGTTTGCTTATATGCACGATTCCAAGCTAAACCTAAGGAATCACACTTGTGCGTTGTTAACGTATATTCTGATACCTTAACAACACTTCTTCTATCAGCTTGTCTATCCCAAAACTATGTCCTTTGACCTAACTGGTTATTCGGATGTTGATTTTGCTAGATGCAAAGTGGATAGAAAAAGTACTAGCGGAACGTGTTATTTCCTAGGAAAAGCTTTAGTCTCCTGGTTTAGCAAAAATAAAATGTTGTTGTATTATCAACTACTGAGGTTGAGTATATCGCCGTAGTACATTATTGTGCACAAATTTTATGGATGAAGCAAACTCTAGAAGACTACAATTTGCATAATTCATATATTCCATATTTTGTGACAACACTAGCACGATTAATTTGACTAAGAATCATGTATGTCACTCACGCACTAAGCATATTGAGATAGGACATCACTTTCTTAGAGATCATCAAAAAAATGGAGACACTCATTTAGAATATGTTGACACAGAACATCAACTAGCTGATATCTTTACTAAACCTTTGGCAGAAGATAGATTAAAGTATTTACGTCGAGAATTAGGAATTTTAGATATCAATAATATTAATTGATTTTATTTATTGAATTACTTTCAATACATAGTGATTGTTTTAGAGACAAGCTTGTAAAGGATCTGTCTGAAACCAAGGCCATAAGAGCTTAAGCGAAACGGAACTTAAGCATCCTGCGTGGATCTTCGCTAGCTGGGATAGTATCCCTATAGCAAATCTGAGATTATTAATGTGGAACGAAACTTAATTTGTTAAATAATTTTAATTATATTAATTGAAATTTAAAGAATTAAAGAGGTGAAAGGATTTGATAAATTGGATAAGTGGACTTTTTTTTGTAAAAAGTAGCCCAAACTAAAGTTCAACAAAGTTCAGGTCAAGATCAGCCCAAACTCGGCCCAAACTCGGTCCAAACTCGGGTGGCTTAGTTAACAGCCGACCGTGTGGGCCCTACTGCTCCTATTTATCACCCCTCTTCTTCTTCTTTCCCTACTACACGAATAGCAGCTCCAAACCCACCAAAACCCTAACCCTAGTTTAATTTTTCCTCCCTACTTACTTTTTTTCCTCCAAACTTTGGATTCGGGATCTCGGGTTCATTCTCTACATCATACTAAATTTCTGGAAGGTATAATCTATATTTTTCTTCCGTCTCCTATTTCAATTTCTAGAACTTTTTATTGCGATGGCACCTAAATTCTTTAGAAAAAGAAAGAAGAGTGATGAAGGATCATCATCCTCTCAACAACCTTCTATTTTATCTCCAGTCCAATCGGACGATGGATCATTTTGCAGGTTCTCATTCGTAATGCTAGACCAATCCCTTAAGTGGTTTAGTGATTTTTATGATTGCACCGTCTGTGCCGGCGCCCCGATAAACTTTAATATTTTTTCGGACCATCTCAATGTTTTTTAATTGTTACAACTCAATGACTTAGTAGCAACTTTATTTCCTATCTATCTCAATGCCAGTAGGTTGTTTTATTGTAATTTGACTTATGACTATGGTGTTATTTCTTCCCGTGTCGGAGGAATTGATATTATGTTTGATGCGGACGATTAGCGGCAATCTTTCATATATCCAATGAAGGAGAAGCGCTAACTGACCTCTCCAAATTTGTCTTTACTCCTGGCATGTCTTTGAACACTTTTGAAGCTTCTATTTGCTATCCCGGATCTTATCCTGTCGGCAAACTTAAGGCCAAACACTTGAGTTACTATTTCTATGATCTCCATAGGATTATCTTTTCAGTTATTCATCCAAAGCAGACTTCCACCGATTATATCACTACATTTGAGTTGTCTGCCATCTACCATATTCACTTTGGGATTACCTTTTATTCCCAAAGACTATGATCGAGGTGATGGTACGTGCTCGCATAAACAAGAGAAATTTTGTTTACGTGATGTACTTGCCACTCGTCTTTCGGTACTCTAACATTGACCTAGAAGAGTGCAACATCCTTGCAAAACCTGTACATCTTAGTGCAGCTAGGTGTTCTGAGATTGTTGCTCATATTACTTCACCTCCTGCTCTAGCTCCTACCACTCTAGCCACTGATGCTCCTGCAACTGATTATCCATAAACTATTGAGGGTTTCTACTACATGATAAAAGACCACATGCAGCTGACCCAGATTCTGCATCAAGCTACTCTTGATCGAGTTAGTGCTTTAGAGACTCGATGGACTGAACGGTTGAGAGATTATAAGTATCGTGACATCATTCGCACTCAGGCCGGCGATCTCTAACACACTAGCCGATCTCCGATTTGCTCAGTCCCATCAGCCTGGCGGCCCTGGATTCTTTTCAAAGGATCCTACCTTTTCTGGCTACCGTATTGAGGATCAGGAAGTATGCCAGTACTTCATTCCTGCAAGTACGTATGATTAGTTCAGATCTTATGGTGACCCTGCTCCTACTTTTGGTGGTGATGGCGATGATGATGATCAGGATGTAGGAGAGGATTGATGATATCTAGATGTCATTGTCTTTAGCCTAGATATTATGTTTAGTAGATTTTCTATCTATTGTCAACATGTCTTAGAAATGTCTTACATTCTAAGAACATGTAGTATCAGTTTATGCTTTTTCTTTCTAGTTGCTTGTATGGATTAAAACTCTTTTAGTTTCATCTGTACTAAGTGGTTATTCTCTTTATGAAGGCTAGTATTTGTTTATTTATCTCTTTTTGGCAATATGCACATATCACATATTTCATATTTTAGCTTAAATACAGCTTCTTACATTTAACTACTCTGTGACATATCTGTTTTATTGTTGTTATCTTTTTTTCACATTTGTCTTTTTGTACGCATCAATTGTGAAGGAGCATTTTGGTAAATGACAACAGGAGAGAAAATACAACACTTGTCGAGAGGAGAGGGTACAACTACATACTTTAAAGACTTTGAAGAAATTCTTTTGAACAAGATGTTATATCGGTCAAGTTTTGTCAATTATCAAAATATGGGAAATTCTTGGCCTATTGGTCATGGTTGAACTGATTTTTATAATCCTCTAAACTCGTAATCGATATAAGGGTTACTCACAACAGGATACAAAAACCAGTACTTCTACCGTTCGAGATTTGCACAGTCATCGCGTCTGTATTTATTTTTCTTCTCAAATGTATTTTTTACTATTTTATTGAGTCTAGGAAATTATGTAAACCGCATCAGTACTGGCAAATAGTCTTAACTCATTATTTTTAACCAAATCCAAAATTCATATTTGAAAAACATTCCCAAAAGCCCAACAGTTCCAAAGAGCCCAAAACATGTATTTAACCCTAGATTTTGACCAAAATCAGAGAACCAGAGTTCGGACAGAGTTCGAACCGAACTCAGGTACCCTGATTTGGTAAACCTTATAAACCTGTTCTCCCTACAGATTCGGTTGCAACGGTCAAAATTTTGAACATTTGACATCTGAATTCGGTTTTTAGTAATCCTATAAATAGAGAAGAGTTTTTTTTTCTAATCACCCATTCACTTTCTATCTTCTTTTATCTTAAGCTTTCTAAGCTATTCAAATCTCTCATTTTTAAATCCCAAGCATGTTTTACAACCTCTAATCTAATTTCCAGTATGGTACGGTCTATAAGTTTCAGAGAGTTGTAATCAGATACTTGATCCAGAAGTTCACACTTCACAATTGAAGTCGGTCGAGCACTTCGGATTTAAAACTCTTTGTTGTAAGAGCTACAAGCGCTCGATTATTGCTTGTCTTTCTAATAGTGGATTTAAAACTCGGAGCAAGGGTCCTCCAGCCTTGACTATTCCTCACAAGAGGAAAACTAGAATATATTGCCGTATTTGCGTTTGCTCGCTGTCCCTCTCATTTACTACTTATATATTACTGTGACATAGCCACTACGACACGATAGTGATATAGTAGTACTTATTTTTTAGTTGCTAATATTCTGCTGCACACTATTCACTCCCCTCTAAAGTATATATTATTTTATATCGGTCTTACTCTGACATCCTAGTCAGCTAGGTACCAGCGAGCTCCTCGTTGCGCACATATAGATGCTCTAACTCAATGGACGCCACCACCTTTGGTAGGGAATATGCCTAATAAAAGTTACTAACTTATGTAAGGATTCCCACGCATGTTAAAAGCCCCATATGGTCTCATTTATATAGGTTGATACTTGCTAAAAGGAAAAAAACAAGCATTTTTGTGCCAGGTTCATCCTATTCTTTCTAGAAGCGAACCAGAGGGTCAATTACCTTTCAAATCCTGCTCAAGCCCTTGAGCCTAGACCGCCAAATTGTAAAGCCCAAGTTTCAAGCTCTTGAACCTAAAATGAGGCAAGCGCTTCCAGTTCAACGATGTTTTAAACTCGTGCTCCATCATGCTGTCACACTCACTTCTTCTAATTAGGAGTATTTTAGTCATTGTGCATTATTTTGGATTTATTTAAATTATTAATTAAATTGATTGTTGTGTAGTTTGGATTGGTGTTTTGGTAGGACCAAGATGGTATAACCTTAGTCAACCTTGATTAGAAGTCTAATAATGTAATTAGATTTATTATTGGCTTTTTAGATTTAATTTAGAATTATTATCTACTTTTTATTTCATTTTTAGCTATTTTTTATTAAACCTTTAAAGCCTTTTGTCAATG
>JANAVB010037818.1:7394002-7444002 GCA_029216955.1 Iris pallida | reverse complement strand
GCCGTTGCCTTCAGAGTCCAGAGGAGTTCGGCGAGTTCGTACAGGAGGTGACAGGTTTGCGTTTTAAAAGTACCTTCAGAACTTGCTGGTTCCTGGGAGCAGATCAAGGCCGAATCATGCTTTGAGCAACGGTGATTTTCATCACCCCGGCAGAGTTGCCTTTCTCTCTTCCTTCTTCTTCTTCTTTTTCGAGTAGCTTAAGAAAATTAGAAGAACAAACTTGTTTGCGAGAAGTCTCTGAAATCCTACGAAATTAGGACAAAGAGAAAATTTATTTGGAAGAGGTCTATAATTTATTATCGTTCTTCCATCTAAGATCTGTTTCGGGAATAACAATAATTTATTTGCAAGAGGTCTTTAATTTCTAATCATTCTTCCATCTAATATCTGTTTAGGGAATACACTACAAGAAAAATACTTTTTTATGACGGGTAAAAACCGTCATATATGACAATTTATGATGATTTTTTTGAAGCAGGCAACCGTCATGAACACGGGTGTTATAAAAGTTTAGAAAAACCGTTATATATGATATATACTTATATGACATTTTTTAAATAAAAAATGAGATAATTAAGTCAATTTTATATAACACTAAATTTGAAAACGATATTAATATTATCATTATATATAACATATATGTCCGAAAGTGTTATGACTAAGATACATATACATAACACTTGCTAAAATGATCTGGTTCTGAAACTATTCATAAAACATACATGAAATGTTATAAAAAGAACTTATACATAACACTTTCTAATGTTCTGTTATGGTTATTCACACACATATATATCACCTGTCAATGCTTATAATTCAATGCGTTATAAAAAGCATATTAATTTCCCGAGACAACTATGAAATTTAACTAACATTTGAAACATTTCATTAAAAATATCCAAATATCACACCATCTTAATTACATTTCAAAATATATCACTCTTTTTCCAACTTTTTTTTCACCAACATATCACCATTACATTTCAAAATCAAAAAATATATACATATTTCCCTTTTAGGGCAGTCGGCCCCAAAATATTGAAACATTGCATTCACCGATACCAAATAGTGATATCCCTTCAAAAGCCAACATTGTATATCCTTTAAAAAGTCAACACTGTACCCTACAAATAAAGGTAGTACAAACAAAATTATTGATTTTTCAAACATATAAGAAGACAAATAAGCTAACATGTCTCAACAGAGATCATCCGCAAAAATATCATTGCAATGCTGCAACGAGATCTTACAAATTTAGCCTAGAGAATTTGTTAGCATTGAAGAAAGAGGAATTACTTTCAAAATATTATAGTAAATAAAACCTTTCTTCAGGTGTATATTTGCTCAAGAAAGAGAACATAGGAAAATGATATAAACTAACTAGAACTACATATCCAATCTGCAAAGTGCTCACCTTGTAGAATGTCTAGCTTGGGATGCATCTGGGTACATAAAAGTGCAGTCATGAAATTTTCCACTACCTTGGAAGCAAGGCTACTCTTAGAGATTGTCTTGTTGAGTCCATGTCAAACAGATATCAGATACTATGCAACACTCAAAAATACATTAGGACACTAATACCATTGTTCAATACATATCCTATCAAATAATGTTAGAATTTGTATATAAATTTCCTTGGAAAACCATTGAGTCAACTATTTGAAGATAAGTTCAACTTTTAAAGCTAATAACACTGTGCAACATAATCTCAGACCCTAAGCAATTACGATTTGTAAGATTATATAATGTTATTAGAAAGACTCGAAATGATGGGTGTAAGAGAAGAAATCCAACAGACACAATGATGAGAAAGAAAGAAGTCATCCAGTTAGGCTTGGAGTACCCTTTATGATACAGTTTTATGTAACTCTTACAAGAATACAGTTGGGTCATGTCCAAGTTTGCTAGCGTAGTTGTCACTTAAGCTTGAAGAATTATGATAAGTACCTAGCTGAGCTTAGCTCTAAGAGGCTCATTGTAGTTGACATTGGCTTTGTTTGGCTCAGTATGTGAACCTTGTTATAGCAGAAATATGGCTCAGTGTGTGAGGAGGCACATAATAGCAGTATCACAGCTTGTATATCTTGTAGTGCAGATTTTATCCCAGAGCAGTATGGCTCAGTATCAGAAACAACGTAATTGGTGTAGAAGCATGGAAAATATAGGGTTTAGGCGGTTCACAAATTGTCGCATATGTACTTCGTGCCAAACAGGTCCGCATAAAGGAAAGCCGCATGACAGATTCAATGCCTTATGTGGCCCGTCAACAAACAACTGCAGAAGAAAGATATGCGGCCAAGAGGAGCAGTTCGTCTGATAAAGCTGACAAGTCCTGTCAAAACTGACAAAAATAACAGCTCTGATATTTTGACAAAAAGATAAGACGTGAGACGTCACTAAAAGTAGGGTTCGTACGCTTTCATGCGGCCAGAAGGAGTATCACCTAAGCTGCATGATCCTTATACGGCTCAAACATATGCGGCCCCAAAGTCTCCATGCCGTATGAGCTTTATGCGGCCAAAATACAGAATCTATGCAGCTTAAATCCTTAAGCTATATGTGGGCTAAGGAAGTTTGCGACTTAAGCCGCGTGAGTCTCATGCAGCCCCACATGGCCGAAAACTGAGAGACCCTTGTGGCTCAAAATGATTCTTGCGACAAGACACGTGGCAGGTTGACCAAGTCTTAACTACCCAGATTTGCTGCAAAATCCCAACAAATCGATAGTTGGCGGCCAAAGAGTGGGTCTTCACGCGCTATGCGGCTCAACATACATACCATTATAAATAGCAGGGTGCCACACCCTGCAAAAGGCTGACAAACTTCAAGAAAAAGGGCAATTTCTTCAAAAGCTAAAGACTGCGTCAGATAGTCCATGGAGTAAGGCAGAGTTGATAGCACTTTCCCGAGCCTCCACCGTCACCCCCCAGAATCAAAACTAAAAATTGTACTTAGATTGTTTCCTAAGATTTCTCTCTAGGCTTTTCTTTGTACAAGCGAGTTTGCAATCAATTTCAGTATTTTTGTAATACCTGTCTTTGATTTTTTATGGCAAACACGATGGCGACTCTTCTGTGGACGTCCTTCTCCTCTGATGAGAAGCTGGTGACATAATTTGATGCGTCTAAGCTCGGCTCTATGCAGCAAATACTTGTGGTTCGTTTCGACCAACAAGCCTTCGAAGAAATGCTCTCTGAAGGGAGTGCCAGCCCGTCTCAGAAGCGAGCCAACCCAAAGAGAACTCGCAGGACGTCGGTGCACAGAACTGTTGCCCCTGACCAAGTTCTCGAAGAAGCTCCTTCTACAGCCCAAGATGGTGCCCAAAGCTCTCCTGCGGCTTTGCTTCCGATGCAGAGGACCCACTGTCTGCAAATCCTTCAGAGAAAAACACTACGATGCTGAGTTTTTGGGGGCACGAGGGAAATCTATGCGGATAAAGAAGAAGTCGCATAAGAGAGATGGACAGTCTGTCCATGCGGTAGTCAACTGTGGCCGCAGACAGACAACTCATACGACAGCCAACTCTGGCCGCAGGAAGATGGCCCATACGACAGCCAACTCTGGCCGCAGGAAGATGGCCTATGCGGCAGCCAGCTCTGGCCGCAAGAAGATAACTCATGCGGCAGCCAGCTCTGGCCGCAAGAAGATAGCCCATGCGGCAGCCGAACCTAGCCTCAGACAGGATGTTTCATGCAGCCCTGTCAGAAGCTCTGTGTTCAACCGTCTCTCATGCGGGCCCGACGCCATACGGACCATTGAAAATATGGGATGTATTAATCTGGACTCTTTCTACTATGCTCCTTTGGGTGCTAATTCTAAGAAGTCTAGGGCAGTGCGGGCCCAATAAGCCCAGTCAACTATCCAAGTTGTTGATTGTCAGCAGGCCCCGTTGACTGTTACACGGGCTCCTGATAGAAAGTTTTACAGAACCACCCGCGTCCGGTCCCCCGATCTAATGGACATAGTGGGTCTTTAAAGTCTCCCTCCAACGAGCAAGTGCTTTTACTAGCCACGGATCAGGGAGCAAACATGATACCTAAGTACCCTGCGCTCGGGATACCCGAGCTCCCAAGTTTGGTGCAAAGGTAGATCAGCTTGCTACCGACTTGCGTGAGGTGATTACTCACAAATGCAAGGTGGTAGCATTGGCATGCAATGAGTCTCTCTCGGGACGTCATTACACCCAAGTCATCATCAACTGCTGCTACGATAAATTAGCAGCACCTGAAGGTCAGCAGTCAGTTTTTCAACGACTGCAGCAGCATGCACCAATCCGACAATAACTCAAGAAACATGTGTAAATTTTAGGAGACGGGGAGTTTCCTCTTGCCTCTTGTAATTCAACTCAGAAGGTTCACAAGGGAGAAAAGAATACAGGCTCTTCCAGCCCGGCGATCTCAGCCAGTAGCAAGGAGACCCTCATATACAGGGTTGCCACTGACAACCACAGGGGGTGTCTATTTAGGCACTCGATCCAAAAAGAAGCTTCCAGCACCCGGGGGTGCACCTTCGGCCTCCTTCAGAGTAGATGAAGCTGGGGGTAGTAGTCCCCTCAATATATACGACAATCCGGTGTACCATGAGCAGACGCAGGGGGTAGAGATCCTCCAGGACTGCACAACAGACTTGGATTTTCCTGAGGGCCACCACCCTCACCAAGACGATACGGCTTCCTACGCAGGGGGTAGCACCCCTTCCGAGTCCGAAGAAGATGATATTTCGACATTCCCCGACGATTTCTCTTTACAAGGGTATGACACAAATAGCACCTCTGCTACAATCCTTTCCACCTCTACCCACGTGAGGACAGTCTTTATGGATGAAAATGATCATGAAGCATCTTCTGACCGACAATGTCTAGAAGTACTGGAAGCCATGCTTCTATCCTTGGTCAAGTCCGTGGACGAAATCAAAGCCGCCTTGCTAACTCAACCAGCAAGGACGCCCGGACAAACGAGCTTGGGACCCACAGTCAACACGGACTCCAATACGACCGCCCCTCCTCTGGGTGATGATCACTTAGGGGTATCCATTCCTTCAGCTGCAGATGAAGCCAAGGAGGCAAGAAGGGAAGTCTAGGAGCTTCGAGCAATGTTCAATGCCCGAGACTCCTCTCGGAACCTCAGAATACGACAGCCGTATCCCGTTGTATGGAGAGATGTGCCTTTTCTACCACGCTACAAGCCGTTCCATATCGATTCTTATGACAGGAAGACCTCTGCTAGTCAGTAAATGACTTACTTTGAAGTCACAACCGACCACTTGTCGTATAGTGATGCCAACCTTACGCGATTATTCATTGGAGCATTGGAGGGGATCGCGTTTGACTGGTACCGCAACCTTTCCGACAACTGCATCAATTCTTTTGACGACTTCAAGCACATGTTTCTGGAAAGATTCTACGAAGTGGGGCATAATGTAACGATGTCATCTCTCATGGACGTCGTTCAGGAAGAGAGGGAGCTAACCAGAAACTATATCGAGTAGTTCCGTCAAACCGTAATGAGATTGCCCCAAGGCAATCCAAAGAGCTCCTTGATTAAAATCTGCCAGAAGAAGTTACTCCCCGCAATTAGTCTCTGGATGGGTGACGGTCAGTTTAGGGATTAGACAACCTTCATCATAAGTGCTACCAATGCAGAGGCGAAGTTGAAGAAGGCTCGCCAGCTGGGATTACACATCCCAGACAGAGAGGATAAGGGCAGACGTCCTGGTTCTACCTCCAGCAACAATAACAGTGGTGCCACCTCCAACTGGGACAATAAGGGCAAGTAGGCCATGGTCACTGATGCGACCCAGAAGCCCAAACAAAAGCAGGCGGAAGGTCCGTGGCCCAAGATGAATTACTCATTCGAAGATAGTCATGTCAAACCCATCTTCGATATGCTCTTGCAAGGGGGTAGGATCCAGCTCCCTCCACCAAGGCGTGAGCCCCGAGCGACAGAAATGGAGGACCCAAAATATTATCACTTCTACCGTTATTTTCATCATTCCACTCAGGACTGCTTCCAATTAAAGCGGTATATTCAGAGTCTTATCGAATCCAAAGCTCTGTCGATAGACTTTGAAGAGGTTACCGTGTCAGCGAACATGGTGTCAATTCAGTTTGGCGACTTCCCACCAACAAGCCCTCCAGACGGGGTAATACCTGTCCCCCGGACAACGATGGAGGTTACTAATCTTCTACCCGTTCGGAGCCAGATATCTGGATTGGTACCTCTCACCACATCGCGAGGAGAGATTATATGGGTGCACCCAGACTTAGTGCCCGAAGTTATCCGGGAGGTGTCATCTCCTACCAACAAGAAAAAGGGCAGGAAGTCTAAATCCTGCCATACAATTTTAGCTGAGGCTGAGGAAGCTGCAGCCGTTGTTACCCGGTCTGGAGCATAAGTCCAGCCCGCACGGGATAGTTCAGTCGAAGATCCTTAGCCGACAATGTTGCCTCCCTCTGATGTTCCAAGGCCATCTCAGCCTCCACTGGCGGATAAATCCAAGCCAAAGGAAACCCCTTCGACAGATCACTCCGTAATGATGTACCTCAGGGACTGGAGAGACCTTACAACTTTGACATATTAGCACAATTGGATAATACGCCAGCAAAGTTGTCGTTATACGAGCTCCTAAGGCTCTCTAAGGATCTTCGTGTCGAATTAAGTGAAGCACTCCAAAATACTGACGCCTACTTAGCTCAGGTCAAGCCTCCAGGGGAAGACCCGCCAGCCGATCTACAGGGCAGCGATAACATATATGCAATGCCCAACATCATATTTACTCCACAGGACATGTTTATCAAGTCCAGTCTGCATGATCGCCCCTTGTACTACACCTGATACATAGGCGACATCTAGGTGGATCGGATGCATATCGACCCTGGCTCGTCAAAAAGCGTCATCCTGAAAAGCTTGCTCCAACTTCTTGGCATCCCTATGCACCGGCTAGCGGCGACCAATACTGCCATTAGCGGTTTTAACTCATAAAGGAGCTATCCCCTAGGGAAGATCCGATTGAAATATCAGATTGGTGACCTGAAGACGAAGGTTACCTACTACATCATAGATGCAGACACCTCCTACAACATCCTCCTGGGACGTGCGTGGATATATGACTACATGATCGTGCCATCCACCCTTCACCAGTGCTTCAAGTATGTCAATAAGCACAGCTTCGTGAAAACTGAATTCGCCGATATCGATCCCTTCAAAGGGGTTGAATTTTATTATTCTTTGGAGGATTGTCTATATGACGAATCCAGGAAACATATAACTGACGAACTGGGGGCCATCACACGTCCAGAAGAACTCTTGAGAATTTGTCTCCAGGCCCGCAAACCAGGCAAGGCCGCACCCCTCGTCGTAACCTTGCATAAAGAGGTGCTCGGTTCTCCCGCCTCACCTACGCAGTTGGAACCAATGGTCATACGACTCTCGAGATCCAGCCAGGAGCCAAAACCTGTCATAGGGCCGATGGTGATCCGACTGCCGAAATCCAATCAAAGGCAACAAGAAGATGCGAGGCCCTCTGTAACGCCGATGGTGATCCGATTGCCAAAATCCACTCTAAAGCAACTGGAAGACACAAAGTCCTCTGCCGAGCCAAGTGTCATCCGTCTTCCCAAGACGAGCCGGCAACCAAGTGTCAATCTAACACTCTCAAGCAAGTCAATACTTCAAGCTGAATCCTTGGCGGTCAAGTTGCCCAAGACAGTATCCCGACCTCTAAGCTCGCGGGGGGTAGTCAAAGAAGACGTAGAACTCGCCAAATATTTGGTTACACAGGTTGATAGCCCCTCTCCTGATGATGTAATTCCTGTGGACAAAATTCCTTATTTCATCAATAAGAGACTGCCGTTAGACTATTCTGAGTATGATAAGCCTAATCTAATGTATGCTGTACGAGACTGTCTAGACGTTAGCCTGAACACACGGGTGACAACCGTCCATACCCCAAATCGACTTGCTCCCGTTAAAGGTGCCTACTTCCTGGTCCCAGATAGAAAAGGATGGGATCACATGATCATCTTTGGCCGAAAAAAGGTCCTCAATCTTTCACGCCACAAGAGTCCGATCTCAGACCCAACACTAGAAGATTACCGCTCTACATGTATAGTCCTCAAGCCAAGTACTTCATGCAAAAGTAGGGGTTCGACACGGAGGCTATCCTTGGTCTGAATCACGACAGCGGTAGGCGATTGCCTCTACAGCTGTCAGCACTGGCAGGGAAACCTCAGGACCATCATCACAAATCCAGATGCGGCCTCGGGTATATCACACCACCAGCAACGTCCAAAAGTTCTAATGAAGAATACGAGTGGCACTCTCAATCGTCCGAGTCACCCATTTATAACTCTGATAGCAGTATTGGAGATATATTTAGACAGACATTATCTGCCAACATGACATCTACTGATGTCGAAGAGGAAAACGAAGATCTACTTGAACCACTTGAGTTATAGCCGTGGGTCCAGCAATTAGACGCATAATAGTAGAAATGCTTTAAACTTCGTGATCCTTGTACCGAGGACGAGGTTATGCACGTTAACCTCAGCGATGAATCCTCTCCAAAGCCAATCTTCGTCAGTAAAAGCATGACAGACGGCGAGCGGAAGTTGTTGTTACAACTCGTCAGAGAATACATCAACGTTTTGCCTGGAGCTATGAAGACATGCCAGGACTAAACCAGTCAAACAACAGCAGCGGCAGTTTCGTCCAGACATCATGAATTCCATTGAAGCGGAAGTAAACAAGCTTATAGCCAGTAGTTTCATCCGCAAAGAGCAGCACCCAGACTGGATAGCCAACGTAGTACCAGTCATTAAGAAGAACGAAAAGATTCGAATTTGCATCGATTTTCGCAATCTGAATGCGGCATGTACTAAGGATGAATTCTCTCTTCCGATCACCGACATAATGATCGATAATATGTGTGGCTTCGAGCGCATGTCCTTTATGGATGGCTTTTCAGGATACAATCAAATCAAGATGTCTCCTGATGGCGAGAAGCATACGTCATTCCGAACACCAGTCGGCATATATTGTTATACGGTCATGCCCTTTGGTCTTAAGAATGTCGGTGCTACATATCAATGGGCTATGAGTGTCATCTTCAGAGATCATTTGCGCAAGACGGTGGAGTGTTAAGTTGACGACTTCGTCGTCAAGAGCCGCTCAAAAAATGATCACTTATGATTTTAGAACAGTGTTCGACCTCATGCGAGCACACAACCTGAAGATGAATCCCACCAAGTCTTTCCTAGGGGTGTCCAGCGAAAAGTTCTTGGGCTTTGTCATTACTTCCTGGGGCATTCACATAGATCACGACAAAACAAAAGCAATCCTGGAGATGAATCCACCAAGGAACCTTCGTGAACTCCGCGGCCTTCAGGAAAGACTAGCCTATATTAGGAGGTTTATATCTAACCTCTCAGGGCGATGTCAACCCTTCACTCAACTCATGAGGAAAGGTGTCTCTTTCGTATGGAACGAGGAATGTCAGCGTTGTTAGGGTTATATACTAAAAACATCACTTTTGTAGTAACCTTAATTCCTTAAATTTTGAATAAGAATCATATGGGCAAATGTTTGCATATTGTATTTGTTGCAAGTGTTAATGCAAATGTCAGATATTCTATATTGTAGATAATATGGTGTGTGGTGTCACACAGAAGATCATATTATCAGAAAGTGCTGCCAAGGAGAAGAAAAAGTTGGAAGATCGTCACCCACACGACGTCCAACTCGAGGAAGGAATACGTGCAGAAGATCTTGGGATCGTCCGCTCGAGATTGCCAGGAATTACTTGTCTTCTTTCCGCCGCAGGTATAATTCGTGAACCCTAGTTTACGCCTATGAAGGGTTAGAACACGTATTAGATCTGTTTAACTTTCTATCGATCAATATGCACACCAAAGAAAGGGTCCTGGGAATCCCCAGTTCCATCAATTGGTAACAGAGCCACTTTGGATCTACATATTGATTGATACGTCCATGATGTCCAATAAAACTTGCGCTATGTAATAGTCGGTAGATGTAGATCTGTTCTAACTCAGTTTTGCAGGCATCTTAGATCCAACTATTATGGTCCAATGCATATTTTTTTTATTGTGTTGTTTAAACCACGGACATCTCATGGATGTTGTTGTTGCTGTGGATGTAATTAAAATCATGAGGGTTGATCGTGCTTATTAATTTAATTTTTCAATCTAGATTATGTGTGAACTCCTTTGGGAGGCATAGGATTGATGTAATTTTAATTATTTTTTATCAATCGTGATGGCGGTAGTGGCTGTTTCTGACGCCGGACGAGATGCTGGTTTTGAGCAATCCAGAGGCAGACAGATGATTTTCGATGAAGGAATCGACAGCCAAAATCTAAAAAAAAAAATCGGGGCGCTGCCCCGAACCCCGCGACCTGACAAGGCAAGTCGAACTCCGTATAGATCTGCGCAGTGCCAGATTTTGGATTCGGATAGTTGATGTAATGCCTGTGGTTCGTATTACGTATTTATGGAATACATGTACGTATTTATTCTTGTAGTGCATGATTCCTTGTTTAGTTTTCTTCGTGGTTTGGCTTATTCCTGGTTCGGGTTGGTTGGCCCGGGTTGGCTTGGTTCGGTTGGGATTATTTTGGTTCATCATGAACCATGGATAAACCCCCTACCTACCACCACCTTTGATATTTATTGCCATTTCTTCTTTCTCTCTCTTCATTGCTCATCTTCTTCTTCCCCATTACTTCCTTACCTACCAAAGAGAGGGAGAGAGAGGTCTAGGCAAGTGCACCTTGCCACCACTTGAGAACCACTTTTTATTTGTTTATTAGCAAGATTAGGCCATGGTGATCAACATTAGAACTTGATATTTTGTGATTTGGGGTCTCCATTGTTCTAGATCTAAGTTTCTTCTATTTTTGGTTTTGCATGGTTTTGATCTATTTAAGTTGTATTTTTATGGGTTTTGATGTTCTTATGTTGGAGAGAATTGAATTTCACCCAAGATAGAACTTTGCAAAGTCGGATTTGGACTTATTTTGACCAAGTTATGGATTTTTGAAGCTTTGGGTTCACCCATGGAGTTCTTGCTGTTTGGAGAAGAAAGTGAGCAGTGCACGAGCTTTTTAGCTTGTGCGACTGAGTTGCGCGTGCTCTTTAGCGCAGTGCAGTCCCCATACGCTGCCTTTTGGGAGCGTATGTCTCGCATACGCTCGCTTGCTTGACAAGGAGTCGTATGGAGTCCATACGCTGCCTTTTGGGAGCGTATGACTCGCATACGCTCACTTGCTTGACAAGGAGTCGTATGGACCCCATACGCTGCCTTTTGGGAGCGTATGACTCTCATACGCTCGCTTGCTTGACAAGGAGTCGTATGGACCCCATACGCTGCCTTTTGGAAGCGTATGACTTGCATACGCTTGACCTGAGCGTGGCTTGACCTGAACGTAGGTTGGCTTGAGCGTAGGCTGGCCTGAGCGTATGACTTTTGCACTGAGCGTATGGCTTTGGCTGATTTGGTCTTAAGTCAGCGTGTCAGTTTGGTTTTATTTTCCTTAAGCTTGGCCTTTCTATAGTCCTGTCTTTGGCTGACTTGGTCTTAAGTCAGCGTGTCAGTTTGGTTTTATTTTTCTTAAGCTTGGCTGACTTGGTCTTAAGTCAGCGTGTCAGTTTGGTTTTATTTTCCTTAAGCTTGGCCTTTCTATAGTCCTGTCTATTGATATTTTATTAGATATGTTTGGAAAGGATAACTGAGCCTGACACGATAGTGACCCGTAGTGGTGCACTCCTGACATGAGTAACCTGACATGACCTGATAGTGGCCGACGTGGCGCACTCCTGACTAATACACTTGACCTGATAACCTGACATGTTATATCTTGATAAGCTGTTGCGACGGCTACTTGACATGACATGACCTGTATAATTAATCTGGACACCGTGGGCGATTGTGTTTGTATAAATAAACCAGTCCTGTCTTGCATCATGTCTAGGACTGGACTCCTGAGTACCACGGTCAGGAGTACCTACTAAAATGGACTAAGGCTAATAACTAGATTAATACATTAGTCATGACGAGATTTTCTAGCTACAGGCAATCCCGTTACCTGGGCACGCCTTGGGATCTGTAGCCTGCCATCGAGTACGGCACATTTCCAGCACACTGTCATGTGTTGCACCCTTCAAGCTACCTAAGGGTACATTCGTTTCCTGGACGATGTACCCACCTGAATTCAACTCTAATCTTTTAACCCGGGTAACTTGGATGGTCTGCAGGGCTTGTGGCTGTGGAATAATCTCACTGCATCTTGTTAGTAATTAGGCTTGTGACAACCCTAGTTAGTTAAAATATCAAGCCATAATTCTTGCTTGGCCGTGAAATGATTGGATGGAGTCTAACCAGTCTAGTCTTGCCCTGATCCTGTTCCAGATTATTGAATGACCAGAATGCTTGTATTTATTTTACCGATAAATGGTGAGAATTCCAAGTTCTGTTCAGACGAAAGGTTACAACCTCGGTCCTTGTTTGGTTTACGGGTTGTAACCTGGTTATCTGAATAGTTCCATGGTTTTCTCGTCGTATATCATCCTGGTGTATTTTCTTTATTTCCAGTTCTTACTTTTATTTATATCTTGTGCTGATTGCTGGTTTTAGTTCTAAGTAAAGCCTCATTTGTGGTACTTGCTCTTTCTGGGGTCTGACCCAGCTGGTTTTGTGTGGCCAGATTTCGGAGCAGCTCTAGAGGATCTACCGACCTTCCAGCCGGATGGTGGCCACTAGACGGAACCCTGGCAACGAGTGGGTTATTTTTGGCTCTCCCACTCCCTTGTAAAAAAAATATTCTTTTGAGGCGTTTAGCCGACGAGCACCTGTTTAGCTCGATTGCACTTACTTACTGTCTGCCTACGGGCTGTAACATGATTAACAGATCCTAGGGTTGATCATGTATGACTAAACTCTTGCTAGTCCTGACATTTTGTAACGACTAGCTTCATGATCAACTGAATATGTAATGTTTGGGACGCCTTACTATTGTATATTTAATGATCATACATCTTGTGACTTTTACTTACTTGCTTGTGATTGAGACACTAGGCTTGTTCATGACCTTAAGAGACTGTTGGCTTGCAGATAAACCCTCATGTATCTAGACAGCCGTGACCGTATAGCGAGATGGATTCCATTTCATATACGTAGCTGGCTATGTCTGCCCCCGCTCTCCAGTATTCTGGTTCTGGGGCGTGACAGTTGAGGACGGAGCAGCAAAGATGACCATAATAGTTGGATATTTTCTCTTATTTTTGTCATTTTACTTTTTCTAATTATGCATGTTTATTATTGTGTGGTTATTTTTTTTGAAAAACCAAGCCTACATTAATAATGGACAACATGGACATAATATCAACTAGTAGAAAAACCCTCATTGTTAAATAACTAAGTGGGAGAGGATTTTTATTTAGTATAAATCCTATGGTCTCCATTACTGGTTTGTAGGTGATGTAATTATACTTGCGTGTTGGCTTTAGTGCTTTCCTCCATATCGGATGAGTATAATTATGGATCACCAGTACAAACTTCCTTAGGGATAATTGTAGAAAGTTATCTAGTATGTGTTCACTTCTCCATCTGAAGGAACTCATTACAAGGTAATGGACTTAGTATTAAGTAATGGTATACACTTAGATACAAATAATGGTATCCTCCCCATCGGAGTCACTGCTATTATTTGTATGACCAGAGCAAGACCAGCATATTAATTTTATTTATCATAAAGTTATATTGACATGATAGTAAAATTAATAAGAAAAATCTACTTGAACAGAGTTGAATTTGTATACGTCCACACTATCGTGGCATGCTAAATTCATGGTGTTCAAGGTGTTGGTGAATTTCTTATTATTGTTTTGAGGGAATCAATATTTAGTTAATTCAAAAAGTTTCTTTTGCCCTACATAATTTTATTTATGTGATTCTCAGGATTTCAAAAAAATGGGTTCTTTCAGTCCACTTATGGTGATTCTTAAAGAAAACAAACTTACTGGACCTAATTATATTGACTGGAAACGTAATTTGGACATTGTTCTGACTGCTGAAGAGTACAAATATGTACTTGTTGAGGAATGCCCACCTAAGCCTGATGCTAACTCTGATGAAGAGGTCAAAGAGGCTTATAATAAGTGGAAAAAGGCAGATGAGATGGCGCGGTGTTACATTCTGGCATCTATGTCAAATGTACCGCAACATCAGCATCAGGCCATGACCACAGCTTATGACATGATGTATAACCTCAAGGAACTCTTCGAACATCAGAGTAGAGCAGCTAGGCAGTTTGCTATGAAATGTTTGATGAATACAAAAATAGCTGAGGGCACACCAGTAAGGGATCATGTTCTCAAGATGATTGGTCATCTGAATGAGATGGAGATCCTTGGTGCTAAAATCGTTGGGGAAACCCAGGTCGATATCATTCTCGGGACTCTGCCTAAAAGTTTTGACAATTTCTGCCTTAATTACAACATGAACAAAAGGTTGTATAGTTTGGCAGAACTTGCAAAAGAGCTACAGGATGCTGAATCTCTTTTTAGGCAGAGTGGTCATGTTTTTGTTTCTGAAAAGGCTTCTACTTCTAAGCCAAAAGGCGGTAAGAAGAAGAATAACATTCAGAAACAGGCAAACTTAGCAAAGAAGGGCATGGGACCTCAAGGCGCAGTGAAAAAGCCGAAAGACAAATGTTTCAAGTGCAAGGGTCAGGACATTGGAAGACTGATTGTCCACTTCTCAAACAAGGAAACAAAGAAGGTATATCTCATTTACTAGTAGTTGAAACATGTTTAGCGGTGTTATCTACCGGCACCTGGTGTGTAGATACAGGAGCCACTAATCATGTCTGCAATACATTGCAGGGGTTCCAGGAAACCAGACGGCTCAGTGATGGAGAGATATGCTTGTTCATGGGTGATGCTACAAAAGTATCGGTCGTTGCATTAGGAGATGTTACTTTATCTTTTGGTAGAAATAAGTCTTTGACATTGAGAGATTGTCTTTATGCACCTTCACTTAGAAGGAATTTAGTTTCTGTTTCTATGTTAGTTAAGGATGGATATTCAGTTTATTTTAATGTCAATATTGTTATTAGAAAGAATAAATATTTTATCTGTTCTGGTGCATTGGTTGATAATTTGTATGTCATTAATCCTATTTCACCCACAATGCAACTTATGGAAATGAATAATATGTCATCTAACTTAAATAAGAGAAAAGAACCTTCTTGTATGAACCAAACATATCTTTGGCACTTACGATTGGGGCATATTAACCTAAGAAGGATTCAAAGACTGGTTGAAGATGGACCTTTGAGTTCATTGGAAGTGGAGGCACTACCAGTCTGTGAATCCTACTTAGAAGGTAAAATGACCAAAAGGCCTTTTACGGCAAAGGGGTATAGGGCCAAAGATGTGTTGGAATTGGTTCATTCTGATTTGTGTGGACCCATGACTATCCAAGCTAGATGTGGCTTTGAATATTTTGTCACATTTATTGACGATTATTCAAGGTATGGATACATTTATTTGATGCGCCGTAAGTCTGAGTGCTTTGAGAAATTCAAAGAGTACAAGGCTGAAACGGAGAAACGTCATAGAATAGTATCCCAAAACGATCAGATCGTGGTGGCGAGTACCTCTTTGGAGAGTTTAGGGATTATTTATCAGAGGCTGGGATTGTATCCCAATTGACTGCACCTGGAATGCCCCAACAGAATGGTGTAGCCGAAAGAAGGAATAAAACTCTTATGGAGATGGTTAGATCAATGATGAGTTATTCGAATTTTCCAGATTCGTTTTGGAGATATGCCTTAGAGACTGCAGCTTATATTTTGAACTTGGTTCCTTCTAAGTCAGTACCTCTTACTCCCACAGAGCTGTGGATTGGGTGTAAGCCTAGTCTGAAACATGTTCGCATTTGGGGTAGTCCAGCACATGTGCTGAATGGGAAAGCAGATAAGTTGGAATCTCGTACAGAAGTACGCTTGTTTGTAGGCTATCCAAGAGGAACGAAAGGAGGTTTATTTTATAGTCCTAAGGATCAGAAGGTCATTGTTAGCACCAATGCCCGATTCTTAGAGGAAGACTATGTGATGAACCATAAACCCACAAGTAGAGTTGTTCTAGAAGAACTGAGACGTGAGACACCAAGTACTTTAGTACCAACAGTACAAGAGGATGAACCACAAATAACTGCATAACGTGTCACAAATGTTACACCACAACCGATAGTGCCTCGTCGTAGTGGGAGGGTTGTGATACAACCTGATAGATATATGTTCTTGATAGAGTCATCAGACTTCGTCCCTGAGGAACAAGATTATGATCCCTGTACCTACAATGAAGCACTCCAAGATAAAGATGCAGAGTCTTGGCAAAAAGCAATGATATCTGAAATAGAATCTAAGGATTCTAATCAGGTCTGGAAGCTTATAGAACCACCCGTTGGTGTAAAAGCCATTGGATGCAAGTGGGTCTATAAGAGAAAAAGAGGATCAGACGGTAAGGTTGAAACCTTTAAAGCTCGGCTTGTAGCAAAAGGTTTTACTCAAAGAGAGGGTATCGATTATGAGGAAACCTTTTCTCCTGTAGCCATGCTTAAGTCTATTCGGATTCTTTTATCTATTGCAGCTCATCTCGATTATGAGATTTGGCAAATAGATGTCAAGACAGCTTTCCTTAATGGAAGTCTTGAGGAAGACATCTATATGAAGCAACCAGACGGGTTCATTGAAAAGGGGCAGGAGCATCTTGTTTGTAAGCTCAAAAAGTTCATTTATGGACTTAAGCAAGCTTCCAGATCTTGGAACATCTGTTTTGATCAGGTGATAAAATCCTATGGATTTGATCAATGTCAGGATGAATCATGTGTATACAGAAAGTGTGACGAAAACGTGGTGGTGTTTCTAGTACTTTATATGGATGACATCTTGCTCATTGGAAACAATGTGAAGGTATTATCTGATGTAAGGGTATGGTTATCCAAACAGTTTGATATGAAGGACTTGGGAGAAGTAGGTCACATCCTTGGGATCAAAGTTCTACGAGATCGCAAGAAAAGGATGTTAGGCTTATCCCAAGCTTCCTATATCGATACTGTACTAATTCGTTTTAGTATGCAAAATTCTAAGAAAGGTTTCTTACCTTTTAGACATGGAATTGCTCTATCAAAGGAGCAGTGTCCGAGGACACCTAAAGAGATAGAGAACATGAAGGCAGTTCCTTATGCTTCAGCAGTAGGAAGCTTAATGTATGCAATGCTATGTACGAGACCAGACATCTGCTTTGTCGTAGGCATGGTCAGCAGATATCAGTCTAACCCAAGACAAGAGTACTGGACTGCCGTAAAGCATATTTTGAAGTACCTAAAAAGGACTAAAGAGTATATGCTAGTTTACCAGGCAGATAGTTTAGTTCCCTTGGGGTATACAGACTCAGATTTTCAGTCAGATAGGGATTCCAGGAAATCTACCTCAGGTTATGTGTTTACTTTGGGAGGTGGAGCCATTGTGTGGAGGAGTATCAAGCAAAAATGTATTGCTGATTCCACCATGGAAGCCGAGTATGTGGCAGCCTCTGAGGCAGCCAAAGAAGCGGTTTGGCTCAGAAACTTTCTGTTGGACTTGGATGTGGTACCTAGTTTGCCTAAGTCTATTACACTTTATTGTGATAATAGTGGTGCAGTAGCAAACTCGAAGGAACCACGAGCCCATAAGACAGGCAAACACATTGAGCGTAAGTACCACCTGATACGAGATTTCGTAAAGAAAGAAAAAGTTGCTGTGATCAAGATAGCATCAGCCGACAACCTAGCTGATCCCTTTACAAAGAGCTTACCAGCTAAGGCTTTCGACAGTCATGTTGAGGGAATGGGAGTCAGATGTGTAGCAGCATGGCTTTAAGTATAAGTGGGAGATTTGTAACAGTATACTGAAAAGCAATGCTTTGAGTATAAGTGGGAGATTGTTAGGGTTATATACTGAAAGCATCACTTTTGTAGTAACCTTATTTCCTTAAATTTTGAATGAGAATCATATGGGCAAATGTTTGCATATTGTATTTGTTGCAAGTGTTAATACAAATGTCTGATATTCTATATTGTAGATAATATGGTGTGTGGTGTCACACAGAAGATCATATTATCAGTTTCCTATGGAGTATATAAATAGTTCACAACCTAGATGGATTTAGACAATCTATTGGAAAGGTTGTAGTGTAATCTGGTATTAGTCTATCTTGACTGTAGGTTTACACTAGTACACTTTGTGTGTATTGAACAGGACCACTTGAGGTTGTTCTCTTTGTACTGACTACATAAGAGAACAAACACCTCTATTATTATGGATGCTTGTACTCTTAATCCGGATATAATAACGGACATGTATATGAAATGTGCATTACTTTGACTCATAAAAGAGTGAGATTCATTATGGATCAACAACCTCTATGAATTGGGTAATAACATTGTATGTATGATGGGCTGTTGATTATAAATGGAATCCATGTCCCGATACATCGGGTTGATGATGTCCTCTTAAGTAGCTCATAAGGATTGTCATGTAAACCCTGCAGGTGGATTATATCCGACATGACAAATAAAGTTGAGCGGTACTACTTAAGGATAAAAGATGTCGAATCAATATAGTTGTCAGTAACTTAATTTGATCGACGGACATACGATATCTTAACATGGGGAGCCAAACGAGCATATAATAAAAGAAGCCCATAAACATAATTTGGGATTAGGAAGGTAGTGCAACAATAGCTCAATAGTGGACCGAGCTATTGTTAATGGGCCTGGATTGTGTGTTCGGGCTGAACACGGGATATCCAGATCCGTTAGGAGGCCTAACCCTAATTTCTCCTCATGGTCCCTGTCGTAGCCTATATATATCCTCTATTCTCTGGCCGCCAGATTACTGATCAGAAATCTGAAATTTTCTCTAAATTCGTGATTCACATAAGGAGAGAAAGAGAGTGCTGCCAAGGAGAAGAAAAAGTTAGGAGATCGTCGCCCACACGACGTCCAACTCGAGGAAGGAATACGTACAAAAGATCTTGGGGTCGTCCGCTCGAGATTGCCAGTAATTACTTGTCTTCTTTCCGCCGCAGGTATAATTCGTGAACCCTAGTTTTCGCCTATGAAGGGTTAGAACACGTATTAGATCTGTTTAACTTTCTATCGATCAATACGCACACCAAAGGAAGGGTCCTGGGAATCCCCAGTTCCATCAAGCGTGACTTCGATGGTATTAAGGAGTACCTGACGAATCTGCCAGTTCTGGTAGCCCCGGTCGCCGAAAAACCCCTCCTGCTCTATGTACGGGCGATGGAACACTCCCTCAGTGCTCTTCTAGCATAGAATAATGATACAGGACATGAACAAGCCATCTACTATCTCAGCCGGATGATGGTAGGATCGGAACGTAGGTACACCGTCGTGGAGAAGGAGTGCCTTATCCTAGTGTTCGCCATTCAGAAAATACGATACTATGTGACAGGGTAGACCATCCATGTTGTTTCATGAGTTAATCCTCTCAGGGTTCTCATGACCAAGCTCGATGCACTCAGTTCTCGTCTAGCCACCTGAGTGATACTATTATCCCCACACGACATAGTTTTTGTTCTGCAGAAGTCTATCAAAGGTCAAGCCCTGGCTGACTTTCTAGCAGCCCATCCAGGTTCAGAAACATCAAGAATCTATGAAGAAATTGTCGACGAAATCGTCGCCTCGAACATGACTTCGCATGACGCCATTTGGCGAATGTTCTTTGATGGTGCTTCAAGAACAGGGCCACAAGGTGATATCGTCACTGGAGTCGGGGTAGTATTAATTTCTCCCTCTGGGTTGGTGGTCAATCGGGCATATTCTCTTACAAAACCCTGTTCAAACAACGTAGCCGAATATAACGCTCTAGTCATCGGACTTCGGCTCGCAAAAGAAGTGGGGATCAAGTACCTAGAAGCATATGGTGACTCACGGTTGTTAACCAGATCCGAGGTTCATACGAGGTTCGCAATGAGGACCTGATTCCCTACTATTAGACAGCAATTGCCATCATTGCAAACTTAGAAGGATTCTTTATAGAACATGTTCCTAGGCTCCAAAATAAGCCGATGCCCTAGCAGGTCTCGCCACTTCCTTGGTACTTCCAAATGATACTCATCATCTAGTCGACATAATAGGCTATGAGCTGGTCTGTCCCAAGAACAATCTTCAACTGGGTACGATTTACTCCACCCAGACAACCAACGACATACAAGACTGGAGACGCCTGCTCATCGACTTTATTGTCTATGGAATTCTGCCAGAGGATGTGAAAGAAGCAACTTTAATCAGAAGATGCGCCCTCATATTCTTCTATGATACGAAGACAAAAATGTTATATCGACGATCCTACGATGGGCTACTATTAAGATGCCTGTCAAACACAAAAGCCAAAGAAGCTTTACGCGAAGCTCATGACGGCACTTGAGGGCTCACCAACCTGGCCTAAAAATTGCAAGATCGTCTCTGCCGGATGGGTTATTACTGGCCCACAATGGTAGAAGATGCAGTTGACAATACAAAAAAGTGCAAAGCTTGCCAGATCCATGCAGATTTCATACATCTGCCATCTGAATTCTTGCACCCGACAGTGGCCTCTTAGCCATTTGAAGCTTGGGGAATGGACATCATTGGGCAAATCATCCCACCGTCGTCTAGAGGGCATCGGTTCATACTTGCAATCACCGATTACTTCCCCAAATGGGTGGAAGCTGTTCCGCTGGCAGAGGTTAAGATATCGAACGTGATTAGCTTCATAAAACATCATGTCATCTACCGTTTTTGACTTCCCCGGAGGATTATTCCCGACAATGGTCCGCGGTTCGCAAGCCACGCTTTCTATCAATTTTGTGACAAGAATCGGATTCAGAATATGGCCTCGATATCATATAACCCATCGGCTAACGGTCTGGCTGAAGCTTTCAACAAAACCATAATCAAGCTCCTCAAAAAGTTTGTCTCTGCAAACAAATGCGATTGGAATAAAAAGCTTGGCGAGTGCTTATGGACGTATCGTACCACAATTCGGGCGGCTACAGGAAATACATCGTTCTCCTTGGTTTATGGGAGCGAGGCAGTCCTTCCATTGGAGACTCGGATCCCCTCTCTTCGAGTGGCCCTTACTTACCGGTTAACGTCGGACGATAACTACCGTCGACGACTACAAGAGTTGGAAGCTTTAGATAAGAAGCTTTTACAAGCTCAACAAAGCATAGAGCTCTACCAAGCACGCATCTCCCGGGATTTCAACAATAAAGTCAAACAGAGAATATTCCAAGTCGACGATCTCGTCTTGGCCATTCGCAGACCAATGGTCATGACTCACAAGACCCCCGACAAATTCCAGCCTAAATAGGAGGGTCCGTTCATCATCGAGACCTGTATTCTCCAACGGCGCATACCGTCTCGTAAAACAAAATGGAGACTTGCTCATGATGCCCATCAACGGCAAGTTCCTCAAGAAATATTATGTCTAAACGACATCATCTAACTGTCTCTCGGATTGTGAGTTATGTACCCTCTGGTATCGCTGAACTTACACTCTGACCTTAAATCTCCCAGATTGTTGAGTTATATACCCTCAGGTACCACGGAACTTACTCTCTGACTGTTCCGAATGGATTCATATCTCACTTCCTGGTTATATCTTTTCTCCACCAAGAGTCTACCTCAAAATCTATTACCCGTACCACCAGTGCGCAGAAGGGTAAAACTTATCGTAATCTATTACTCGCACCATCAGTGCACAAAAAGGGTAATAGTCTACAAAATTCTCCAACGGAAAAAACAACCATGTCCATATTACCTCTGAGTTGTTTTCCCATCCATCACAAACAAATCGCCCAATACATAGAACTTCCACGTTGATAACACCTCTGAGTTGTTCTATATATATCCCTATTTGGCCTACTCCTACCACGTCCTCATTACCTCTGAGTAGGGAGGCTCTACTTTAGACCCATTTTACCACGTCCTCATTACCTCTGAGTAAATATGTCGGTTTTCTCTCCACTTATTATCAGTACTCGCATCGCTAGTACACAAAAAGGGTAATAAGTCCATAAATATTATCCTAATCTATTACTCGCACCATCGGCGTACCAAAGAGTAGTAGGTCCACAAAATATCATGCAAATCTATTTGCTCGCATTTTCAAATGCACAAAAGGGTAATAGGTCCACAAAAACTCCCCTAGTGGGATGTCCGTCATCAAACACAAATGCTGTATTAGGCCCTCTAGTACAAGCACCACAAAATACCACAAATAAAAGAATGGAGTGAACATACCCTGCTTATTTAAAATCAATTACATTCATAGGACTACATCGACAGCAGAAAATAAATAAAGGAAAAATCTAGCAATATATAGTTTGGTTAGTTTGACAGCACTTCGTCTTCATCAACAAGCAGTTTCGTGGCCCTCGAAAGAAATCATGTTTTACTGCTGAGAAGCAAACAAGACTGTTGAATCCCCAAGGAGCTGCCTAGAGGAGAGCAAATATAGCATGCTATCCTCCCCTCCGTATTGCGGATGACTTAGTCCCGCTCCCTCGAAGGACCATACCTTCAAAATATCATCCCTGATGGTGGTTTCGCCTACTTGGAGAGCCGTGAAGGCAGGACGTTCATAACGACGCCTAACCACGGTCCAACTCTCCAAGGTATAAAGGCCCTTCCTACCACCTGGGGAAAACTCTTCCGAAGCATGAAGAGTCCTGAGTTGTTTGATGTGTATGCCAAAATGGCGCGAAAAAAACTCTTCCAAAGCATGAGGAGTTTTGAGCTGTCTGATGTATGTGACAGAATGGTATACTTTTACTCTATCGCCGATACCGGTCTTGGAGAAGTTTGCTAGCCAGATCCCTATAAAACATACAAAAAGAGGGGACTTAGCACCAAAAAAATAAAGGACTCTGTTTTCTTTCAGTTATGCGGCCTAGCCAGTTATGCAGCTTAGCCAAAACAGAACTCATGTAGCCCAAAGCCATGAGGCCGACTTCATGAAGTACTCATACAGCTCAAGTCATAAAGCACTTATGCGGCTCAGTCATGAAGTGTTCGTGCGGCTCAACTATGGGGCATTTATGTGGCTCAATCATGAGGTACTTATGCGGCTCAGTCATGAAATACTCATGCGGCCCAATCATGAAATACTCGTACGGATCAGTCACGAGGCAATTATGTGGCCCAACCATACAGTATCCATGCGGCCCGATCATAAAGTTCTCATACGGCACTTATGCGGCTCAGTCATGAAGTGTTCATACAGATCAATCTTGGGGCACTTATGCGGTTCAAGTTCGAATGAGCAGCGGTTATGCGACTCAGTCCATACGGCCCTATCATACAGAACACATGTGGTCCAAATGAGATAGGGCATACATCGACCAGGCTTAAAGCAGAGGCAGTATATGACAGGCCCACGTATAAAATATGCGATATGGCCATTCAAAATTTCAATCGTCGTCTTCCCACCATCCTTGCTCTTGATAGGGGGTTACACGTCGGGACGAATGAAAGGAGCGTCTGCCGCTCTCGACGGAGATGCAAGTCCCTTTTCTTTGGCCGCTGCACCAGTCGACTTGGAAGCTTTTGGAGCCATAACAGAAAGTATGATGAAGTCGAAGGAGAAGAAGGTGAAAGAGGAAAATCTTGTTGACACAAAGTCACAGTCAACCAAATATTGACTACATTGACTAAATAATATTTGTATTAATTCAATACGACACACGACGACTGCATTCAGTTCAAGACAGATGACAGCTCAGTCTCCGGCTCTCAGTGTGTTCTGGAGTCTGTATTTTATAATTTTATTGAGTCTAGACTTGTGTACTCTGAGTCATGCTGAGCTCTTGGAACTTAGTCTATAACCTACCCAAAATCCCAAGCTCCACTGAACCAAAAACTGCCCACTGGTCCCCTTAGAACCACTCTGTGCTCTGGAGACAGAGTTCGGGCCGAACTCTGCCTCCACACAGAGTTCGGGCCGAACTCTGTCCCCTAGAAATCAGGAACCCTAATTTTAGGGATAGCTGGTTGCTAGTTGTCCAACGGCCAAATTTTTGAATTTTCCTACCCGAATTCTGGCCGAATTCTGCCTATAAAAACACTATAAATAGGGCATGAATTCTCTCATTTCAATCCATCCAATCTTCTCTTCTATTCTCTCTTATAAGCTCAATAAGCCATACCCTTCCCATCTACTAGCCACAAGCCTCCTAAGTCTCGAGTGCTCAGCATCTCTCAGTTAGGATTCTTGTGCAAGAGTCGAAGAAGTCGCTTGGACAATTCCAAGCAAATCGCCACTGCGATCCTCTGTTAGAAGTTGACGTGCTCTTCTGAAGAAAAAGCACGGGTTGTAAACTACTATTTCACAAATAGTGGATTTAATCCTGAGCTAGAGTTCTCAGGCCTGGACTAGTCCTCCACGAGGGAAACCAGGTTAAAATCGCTGTGTTTGCGTATGCTCTTCTGCTCTTTATTTATTTTCCGTACTTTACTCTGATTATTTATTATCGGTGAAAGAGTTATTTTTAATTGGTTTTTTTTTATATAAACTCTATTCACCCCCCTCTAGAGTTGCCAAACTGTTCTTCAATTGGTATCAGAGCTCTGTTCTCTTTATAAGGACTAACATCCTAAGAGCTGATCCATGGCAATCACACAATCCTTGATTTCCAATCCTGGTGAAGGTCAGTCCACTCATAGGCCTCCCCTATTTGATGGGACTAACTACACATATTGGAAAACAAGGATGAGCTTCTATCTTAAGTCTCTAGACTTTGACCTGTGGACTGTCGTCACTGACGGTTACAAAAAGCCCGCCAGAATAGTTGTCGATGGTGACCTCATTGAGAAACCACACGACAAATATTCTGTCGAGGAGAAGAAACAGGCAAGTCTAGATGCTAGGGCTATTAATGCTTTATTCTGTGCTATAGACAGGAATGAGTTCAACAGGGTCTCTACATGCACCACTGCTCATGAAGTATGGAGACTTCTAGAAGTGACGCATGAAGGAACCACACAGGTCAAGGAATCCAAAATAAGCCGTCTCACTCAAGAATACGAAGCTTTCAAGATGAAGCCAAGTGAGACGATCACTCAAATGTTCACAAGATTCCTCGACATCATCAATCCTCTATCCTCGCTTGGAAAGCAGTACTCAAACCACGAGAAGATTCGTAAGCTACTCAGAGGGCTACCAAAGATTTGGAACCCTAAGGTGACAGCCATCATAGAAGGAAACGATCTCACAACAATGTCAATGGAGACCTTGATGGGTAAGCTTATGACTCACGAGCTTGACCTCAAGGACTTCGAAGAGCCTGCTCCGAAGACCAGGGAGATCGAACTCAAAGCTCATCAACGAAGAGCTAATCATGATGAGACCGAAGAAGATAACTCGGATGATGAAGACCAAGCTCTCATGGTTCGCAACTTCAGGAAATTCCTTCGCTTCAATCGAAGGAAGAAGGAATCTCAAGAAGACGATGAAGAGGAACCAACTTGTTACGGTTGTAAGAAAACTGGACATGTCCGAAAAGACTGCCCATTTCTGAAGAAGAGCAACCGCTATGAGAAGCCATACAAAAAGAACTCATCAAAGAAATATGCCAACACAGGCATCTGGCATGAAAGTGAAGCGAGTGACTCTGAGGAAGAAAAGGACTCTCCTCAAGATACAGCAAATGTGTGCCTGATGGCAACTTCCAACAAGGTATCTAACGAAACTCTGGATGACTTCTCTTTTGATGAACTTGGCGATGCTTTCACTGATTTACTCGATGATCATAAAAAGGTCATCGGTAAATATAAACATGCCAAGGACAAAATCAAAAGTCTAGAAGATAAGATACAAAGAATTTCCTTACTTCTTGATAATGTTAGAAACATGTCACCCACTAATGACACTGATGAAGTATCCAAGCTTAAATTAAGCTTGCATGATGCTGAAGCACGTATTGAGCAACAAACTCAAGAAATCACTACACTCAACACGTTGCTTGCTGAAGAAAAGAGTAGACACAAGATTTCCATGACTAAGATATATGGCTTAAATATTAAGGTTGATGAACTGCAAGCTGTTTCTAAAAGATTAGAAACCAAATTGGGTAAACAGGTTGTTCAACCTCAAACCCAATCACATGGGCACAATACCACTCATGCTAGTCAATCACATCATTCTCATGCAGCACATAACCATGCTTTTATATACACAAACTTTCACAAACCACGTGCACGTAAGAATAATTCTCACTCAGTACACACTCATCATGCACAAAGACACAATCAACATCACTCCACACATAAAAATCATCATGACATGCCATATAGACAAAATCATCATGTAATGCCATATAGACAAGGTCCTCATATACCATATAGACAAAATCATCATGCCATGCCATCTAGACAATATCAGCATGTCACACATCATAGACAATACCATCATTCTATGCCTCATAGACACCATCACCATGCCACTTATTCCATGCATAATCATCTTCACCATGCTAACTCTTCACATCATGTCCATCCTCATCCTGTTGCTTATAGATATTATTCTCATGCTCCTAGTATAAATAAGAATGCTATCTGTACTTATTGTGGATTACATGGACACATCTCACCACAGTGCAGAGTTAGAAGACTTGTAGATAAAAGGATATATGCTTGGTTCCCAAAGACTAACTTTTCAGGACCCTCAAGAACTCGGGTACCAAAGGTCACATCTACTCTTGATGTAGGTGGACCTTCCCTCCTCAACTGAAAGTAAGTGGATTCTCGATAGTGGATGCTCGCGACATATGACGGGAGACGCAAATCTTTTTGCATCACTATCGATGAAGAGAGAAGGATACGTATCCTTCGGTAACAATCTCAAAGGGCACATTATAGGTAATGGTATCATTGGTCATCCTCCTTCTCCTGTAATAAAGGATGTCTGCCTAGTGACCGAGTTAAAGCATAACCTGCTCAGCATTAGTCATCTTGCTGATCATGGATATGATATTAACTTTGGACAAAATAGTTGCTACATCTATGATAGGTCAACAGGAGACATTGCTTTTGAAGGGAAAAGAGAGGACAACATCTATATTTTCTATCTTTCTATAAATACTAACAATGCAGGTAGATGTCTATATGCCCACAAAGACGAACGACTACTTTGGCACCAGCGTCTTGGTCATGCCAACATGGATGCTATATCCAGGCTTTCTACCAAGAAGCTAGTGAGAGGATTACCTGATATTACGTTCAAAAAGGACACGGTATGTGCCGAATGTGAACTAAATAAGGCAACTAAATCCTCATTTTATTCTATCAACTCTGTAAGTACTACTAGACCCTTGCAACTACTTCATATGGATTTATTTGGTCCTAGTAGAATAGCTAGCCTTGGAGGCAAACTTTATGCATTTGTTATTGTTGATGATTTTTCGAGATTTACATGGGTTTTCTTTCTCGCTAATAAGAGCGATGCTATTTCTGCTTTCAAAATTTTTGTAAAGAAAGTTCTAAACGAAAAAGGCTACATGATTACTCGAATCCGAAGTGATCATGGAGGCGAATTCGTAAATTATGATTTTGAAAGTTTTTGTAATGCAAATGGTTTTGATCATGAATTCTCTTGTCCTAGAACTCCTCAACAAAATGGTGTTGTGGAGCGGAAGAATAGGACTCTTGGCGATATGGCTAGAGTCATGTTGAATAAATTTTCTCTTCCGAAATATTTTTGGGCAGAGGCTGTAAGTACAGCATGCCACATTTTAAATAGGGTACTTATTCGTCCCATTACGAAGAAAACACCCTATGAGCTTTGGTTTGGGAGAACCCCCAATGTTTCTTATTTTAAAGTTTTTGGTTGTAGATGTTTTATCCTTAACACCAAAGACAACTTAGGCAAATTTGATGCCAAAGCGGACGATGGTATCTTTCTTGGTTATGCCGCCAAGAGTAAGGGATATAGAGTTTTCAATAAACGCTCACTTATTGTGGAAGAGTCAACAAATGTGACTTTTGATGAAGACAACAGTGCAGCAAGTACTCTTGATGATGACGTTGAGCCATCAACTTCTACTCCAATGAATACTTCAACCGAAACTAATTCTCTGGAGGGTTTGCCTAAGAAATTCTCTTTCAAACCTTCTCATCCAGAAAATTTAGTTATAGGAGAAGTTTCACGTGGAGTAACTACTAGATCATCACTAAGAGACTCCGTTGCTAGCACTGCCTTCATTTCACAAGTAGAGCCTAAAAACATTTCTGAAGCTTTTAATGATGAATTTTGGATTTCTGCTATGCAAGAAGAACTCAACCAATTCGAGAGAAGCCAAGTATGGGAACTCGTTCCTAGACCGGTTAATCACTCGATAATTGGTACTAAATGGGTTTTTAGAAACAAAGTAAATGAAGATGGTTCAGTCACACGTAACAAAGCTCGTCTAGTAGCTCAAGGATACAACCAAGAGGAAGGTATCGACTACGATGAGACGTATGCTCCTGTTACTAGACTAGAATCCATTCGGATGCTTTGTGCTTTTGCTAATTTTCAAAACTTTAAATTATTTCAAATGGATGTGAAAAGTGCTTTCCTGAATGGTTTTATTAAGGAGGAAGTTTATGTGAAACAACCTCCTGGCTTTGAAAATCAAAAATTTCCCGACCACGTGTTCAAGCTAAAGAAAGCACTTTATGGCCTCAAACAAGCCCCCAGAGCTTGGTATGAAAGGCTAAGTAGCTTCTTACTTGAGAAAGGTTTTTCAGAAGGGAAAATTGATACTACACTGTTTATAAAATCTTTCAAAGACACTATTTTATTAATTCAGATTTATGTTGATGATATTATTTTTGGGTCTACTGATGAAACTCTTTGTCAAGAATTTGCCAAGTGTATGCAGACGAAATTTGAGATGAGCATGATGGGAGAGCTCAACTACTTTCTTGGTCTACAAGTAAAACAACTGGCTAATGAACTTTTATCTGTCAATCGAAGTATACAAAGGACATGCTGAAGAAGTTCGATCTTGACAACATCAAACCAATCAGCACTCCAATGGCTACCTCAACCAAACTCGAACCAGATGAGAGCGGCAAACCCGTTGATCAACGTAAGTATCGAGGTATGATAGGCAGCTTACTTTATTTAACTGCTAGTCGCCCCGATATCATGTTTAGTGTTTGCCTATGTGCTAGATATCAAGCAAATCCTAAGGAATCTCACATGACCGCGGTTAAGCGTATCTTTCGATACCTTAAGGGTACGGTTACAGTGGGCCTAGGTATCCCAAGTCAACATCATTTGACCTCATCGGTTACTCTGATGCTGACTTTGCTGGATGCAAGGTCGACCGTAAAAGTACTAGCGGCACGTGTCATTTATTAGGAAAGGCTTTAGTCTCATGGTTTAGCAAGAAGCAGAACTCTGTCGCACTATCCACAACAGAAGCTGAATACATAGCAGCTGGGCGTTGTTGTGCACAAATTCTGTGGATGAAGCAAACCCTTGAAGACTATAAATTATCTTTCATGCATATTCCTATATTCTGTGACAATACTAGTGCCATCAATTTGACTAAGAACCCTGTCTGCCACTCACGTACTAAACACATTGAGATCAGACACCACTTTTTGTGTGACCATCAGCAAAATGGCACGATTAACTTAGAATTTATTGACACTGATCATCAGCTAGCAGATTTCTTTACTAAGCCATTATCCGAAGAGCGCTTCAATTTTCTTTGTCGTGAACTCGGAATTTTGGATGAAGCAGTTATAAGTTGAGACTTACTTGCGTAAATATCGAGTATATTTTGATTCTTTTATGATGAATTTATTATGGGTACAAGCCGAAAGGGTCCTTCTGACAAAAAGGCGTAAAAGCCTAAGCGACACGGTGCACTAGTCCTCAGGACTACCGCTAGCTGGGATCCGGCCCCTGCAGCTAACCCATGGCAAATTTGAAATACTGAATTATAATATATTTCCTTGTTTATTATATGGTTTGTTCTGATTTATTATTGCCTAATTGATTTTTCCTAAAGTTCATTATGACCTTTGTGTACCTCTCTATGTACTTCATTGTTTTCATCAATCTTTTATCCTTAAAATCTCTTTTGTTCAACACTTAATCAATTTTTCTATCTTTTCAGCCTGCCTTTAGTTCTGGACCACTGATCCAGAACTCGGGCCGAACTCTGCCCCTAACAGAGTTCGGGCCGAGTTCGGTCCCTAAGTTCCAACGTCGGGATCTGGCTCTGCCATTGGATCAATTTAGATCCTATGGTCCATATGTCATCCGACCAAAGACAAACCCTATTTTATTTCGGGATTCCCTCTCTCTCCTTCACCTTTGCCTCCTTCCTCACCTCTCCAAACTCTTTTCTCAAAACCCTAACCCTAGTTTTTGATCTAGAAGGCTCCATTACTTCTCAAAACCAAGGAAAAAGGGTTTCTCATCATTCTCTTCTACTGTTTGTTGTTATTTTCAGGTATATCTCCTTCTTTCTCTCCATTTCAAGTTCTCTAATTTCTTGCAAATGGCTCCACGCTTGCCCAATCGTGGGAAGAGAATCCGAACCGAGGGTGCCTCCTCTTCGAATCCTTCTCCTCCCGTTGAGCAAGTAGGTGAACAACAACCCCTTCATCCGTTGTTCAACCCGCCTAATCCCCAAGACCCTAATACATATGACGAACGATTATTTGTGTCGCTAGACGCGTCTAATGCATGGTTTAGCGACTTTCGTACTCGTCCGGTGTTCGGGGGACATCCGATAAATTTTATAATCTTTGCTCAATTTGAATCTCTGTTTCGTGATCTATGTTTGGATGCTTTAGTTGCTTCAAATTTTGTCATCTACCGTAGTGCAATCCAAATGTTTTATTGCAATTTAACTTTCGATGCAACCCACATCTATTCCCGGGTTGCCGGTATTGACATAGTCTTCAATGATTCTGAGTTGGGGGATTTTCTTGATCTTGTTAATCTTGATGCTTGGGATAAACTTGTGGAAGCACGTCAATTTCAATTTGTTGGCGATACTTCTCTTGAAGGATTCAAGGAGGAATTATATGCTCCTAACATAAGTCCTCGCAAACTTATGGCCAAGCATCTCAACCCCTACTTCTATGAGCTTCATCGAATGATTTTTAACACCATCTTACCCAAGGCTGGTTCAACTGATGAAGTTACCTACTTTGAGATCTCTGCTTTATATCACCTTTATTATCGTATCCCCTTCAATCTTCCTAGGACAATGATGGATTGGATGATAAATTGTAGGAGGAAACCAAGAGCCTTGGTTTATCCTTTATACCTTCCTATGGTTTTTCGTGCATTCATCATTCCTATTCATGACTGTCAGTTCTTGCCTGCTCCTGCTTTTCTGTCTAAAGCACGACGTACTCAGGCAGTCGTCGCCTCTCCTGAGGCCTCTGAGCATTCTGATGATGCGGAGCCTGACTCTCCTCCACTCGATCAGGATGCACCTCCTCCACCTGCCACTCTTGAGTCTATTCAGACTTTGCTCCGAGATCGTTTTACTCTTGAGGACGATCGCTGGACACAGTTAGACTATCGTACTACTCTGCAGATGAGTGCTCTCGGCAACTCTCTGCATGATATACGATATTCCCTGTCTCAGCATCTGCACATTCCCATGGAGAGGGATCCAGCGCGCGCGGGTCATCGCATTGATGATCCGTGGGTTATGCGTTACATGGATCCGGATGATGCTTTTGTGGACCCTCGTCGCTCCTTCCCTGGTCCTTCAGATGTTCCAGGACCTTCTCGTGCTCCGTGATGGAGATTGGCTACTACTTGCTGCTGCTGCTGATGATGACATTAGTTGATGCATTTTCATTTCTAGTTAGTTTCAGTTTTATGTACTTGGATGTTTTTAAACTCTGGTTATGTGTTTGACATTTGGTTATGACACTTTATGCTAGTACTTCTTTTGATTATTTCTATACTGTTTCTTCTCTGCTTGGGGTGGTTGTATTACTATAATTATCTTCTGCAGTTTCTCTATTATTCATTCATCTACAGTCTATATTGCTAACTGCCAAAAGGGGGAGAACTATGTATATTCTGGCTGGATATATATGTCTGGATATATTCTCTTGGTATTGGTAGCATATCCTATCTTTTGGTATATCTGTGCTTGTTTGTGCTTTTTGGGAGATATTATACAGGTTTCATGCACTATTTTCGGGGGAGCTATTGCTTTTAGCTCAGCTCCGTTCACTGATTACGGGGGAGCTATTACATTCTAGCTCGGCATCGAGTATGGGGGAGCTATGTTGCTATAATCAACTGTGTCCAGGTATGAATGTTGAATATACATATATTATTTTGTCAATTATCAATATGGGGGAGATTGTTGACACAAAGTCACAGTCAACCAAATATTGACTACATTGACTAAATAATATTTGTATTAATTCAATACGACACACGACGACTGCATTCAGTTCAAGACAGATGACAGCTCAGTCTCCGGCTCTCAGTGTGTTCTGGAGTCTGTATTTTATAATTGCATTGAGTCTAGACTTGTGTACTCTGAGTCATGCTGAGCTCTTGGAACTTAGTCTATAACCTACCCAAAATCCCAAGCTCCACTGAACCAAAAACTGCCCACTGGTCCCCTTAGAACCACTCTGTGCTCTGGAGACAAGAGTTCGGGCCAAACTCTGCCTCCACACAGAGTTCGGGCCGAACTCTGTCCCCTAGAAATCAGG
Organism: Iris pallida; assembly: GCA_029216955.1. Taxonomy (NCBI): domain Eukaryota; kingdom Viridiplantae; phylum Streptophyta; class Magnoliopsida; order Asparagales; family Iridaceae; genus Iris; species Iris pallida. The sequence continues at coordinate 7,411,177 of JANAVB010037818.1, read as the reverse complement.
AACCCTAATTTTAGGGATAGCTGGTTGCTAGTTGTCCAACGGCCAAATTTTTGAATTTTCCTACCCGAATTCTGGCCGAATTCTGCCTATAAAAACACTATAAATAGGGCATGAATTCTCTCATTTCAATCCATCCAATCTTCTCTTCTATTCTCTCTTATAAGCTCAATAAGCCATACCCTTCCCATCTACTAGCCACAAGCCTCCTAAGTCTCGAGTGCTCAGCATCTCTCAGTTAGGATTCTTGTGCAAGAGTCGAAGAAGTCGCTTGGACAATTCCAAGCAAATCGCCACTGCGATCCTCTGTTAGAAGTTGACGTGCTCTTCTGAAGAAAAGGCACGGGTTGTAAACTACTATTTCACAAATAGTGGATTTAATCCTGAGCTAGAGTTCTCAGGCCTGGACTAGTCCTCCACGAGGGAAACCAGGTTAAAATCGTTGTGTTTGCGTATGCTCTTCTGCTCTTCATTTATTTTCTGCACTTTACTCTGATTATTTATTATCGGTGAAAGAGTTATTTTTAATTGGTTTTTTTTATATAAACTCTATTCACCCCCCTCTAGAGTTGCCAAACTGTTCTTCAAATCTCTCTCCGAATGACCCCTATTTATAGAGTTGCTGAAATATGACTCTTCGATTCTCGAGATCATTAATGATGAGGACAACGTTTGGGGACTTTATCCCTAATAACCGTCTAGCGTCTCTTCGGTTCTCGAGATCATTAAAGATAATATTGATGTTTGGGGACATTATCCCCAGTAACCGTCCGCTTTATCTCGAAAAGAGATCCACAACCGAATCAAGAAAAATTAAATGTAGCAGTGACAGCTGGCAGGCTGATGGGATCTCCTTGCGGCTCAATATTTTCCTGCGGCTCGAAAATTCCTTACAACTAGAAGACTCCGTACGGCTTGACATATTTCCGTGCTTCTTATTCAAAGTATTCTAAATTTGCAATTTGAAAACTTTGAAGGGGGTCTTATAGAAGCACAGAAAATATGGGGTTCAGGCGGATCATAAATTACCGCATATGTATTTCGGGCCAAATAGGTCCGCATAAAGGAAAGCCGCATGACAGATTCAATGCCTTATACGGCCCATCAACAAACAACTGCAGAAGAAAGATATGCGATAAGAGGAGCAGTTCGTCTGATAAAGATGACAAGTCCTGTCAAAACTGACAAAAATGACAGCTCTGACATTTTGATAAAAAGATAAGACGTGAGACGTCACCAAAAGCAGGGTTCGTACGCTTTCATGCGGCCAGAAGGAGTATCACCTAAGCCGCATGATCCTTATGCGGTTCAAACATATACGGCCCTAAAGTCTCCAAGCCGCATGAGCTTTATGCGGCCAAAATATAGAATCTATGCGGCTTAAATCCTTAAGCTATATGTGGGCTAAGGAAGTTTGTGTCTTAAGCCTCATGAGTCTCATGCGGCCCCACATGGCCAAAAATTGAGAGACCCATGCGGCTCAAAATGATTCCTGCGACAGGACACGTGGCTGGCTGACCAAGTCTTAACTACCCAGATTTGCTACAAAATCCTAATAAATCGACAGATGGCGGCCAAAGAGCGGGTCTTCACGCGCTATGTGGCTCAACATACATACCATTATAAATAGCAGGGTGCCACACCCCTACAAAAGGCTGGCAACCTTTAAGAAAAAAAAAAGACAATTTTTTCAAGAGCTAAAGACTGCGTCAGGTAGTCCACGGAGTAAGGCAGAGTTGATAGCATTTTTCCGAGCCTCCACCGTCACCCTCCAGAATCAAAACTATATAATTGTACTTAGATTGTTTCCTAGGATTTCTCTCTAAGGTTTTCTTTGTACAAGCGAGTTTGCAATCAATTTCAGTGTTTCTGTAATTCCTGTCTTTGATTTTTTATGTCAAACAATTGGTATTCATAACCAACATTCTAGAGCAAAAACAATGTCCAACATACCAGAGCATCAGTCTCAAAGTTCCTAATGCATCAGCAAATTTATATTGAAAGGGACTACCAATATATATGTTCAAATATAGGAACATTATAATAGTATCAGAGGAGCAGCTAAGTATAAGAAGAAAACCTTATCTCCAGTCGGTGTACCAACAATAATATTTAGTATTGGAGCCTAGAGCCTCTCCATGGCATTATTACCATGTCAGCCTCTTCTCATCATCATTGCCACGTCAGCCAATCTAGTTAGCCAGCTCAGCGAGGTAGATCGGTTACCAAAGTAAAGTCAAATGGCTACTGACTGTAGCTATAAATAAGGAAGATAGAAAAATGATAGAGGTAAACTGTTGAGTTGTATTTTCCATTTTCTATGTTACAAAATGACCAGGCAAGTTATACTTGCTGTGTCAATGTACTGATCTCCACGGAAGGAACCTTGCTTCTTCTCTACCATAAATTATTATCCTTATTAAGGATGGGAACAGGTTCTGATACTTAAGAGCTGATAATATCCTATATATAATATCCATTTCTCATGTAACTAGTGAGAATACAAGGGAAACTTTCATGTACAGCCAATGGTTAATGTTGTATGGTGATGTATAAGTATCACCACTTTGCCTATGATATTCAACTTCATGAACTTATAGTTCATGACATAGGAACTATATGAAAAAAAAGGAATCCCTTGGTCTACGAAGTTGAAGTTGAAGTTGTATATATAAGTTCCTATTTTCCATTCAAAAAACTAGACTTCAGAGGCTCCACTATTTTGTTAGCTGCTTCCAGTTCGTGTGCAATTTGCATATTGCAAATTACGAACCAAACTATCATGTATAATATACGGTTTGTTTCTATATAATAGACTAGTTCATAAGTTGAATGTCAGAAATATATACATATATATTTTTCTGCTTTATCATTTTTTATGTCTTATCACTTCCCTATTGAGGCCAAAGGAATTATGGAGAACGGGAGAAATTATGAAACTTAAATTATAAAATCAATGAAAATATTTAGATATAGAAGAAAAATACTCCATAGTCACCAAACCAATCCTAATTTGACACATAATTATGAAATTGAAACATAATTATAAAGAACTTGAGAGATCACCTTGCATCTTTTGGAAATCCATATCCAGAAGGAGTTTAGGTAATTAGAAGGATTCATGTCCTCGTCCATGGATTTTTTTCATCTTGCAACAAGCTCTTCCCATATATAGACATCAGAAACCTGTGTTTAGGTAATTAGACTACAATAGAAGCAAGAATAAGGTTTCTAGAGTTCACTGTTTAAGTTCTCCACACCATGTAAGAAAGTAAGTGGATATGTTGCATACAGAAAAAATAAAGTGATAAAAGATGTAAGAAAATTTTGCATGTACCTTGGCAGCATAATCATCTGTTATGTAAACTGCATTTGACTGCAGATTTGAAAGTGACACAGGTGGGTTAAGCTCCTGGTGCATGTATTGAAGACAATAAGCTACCTCCATAATAATCCTTATTCTAGTCCTCCAATCAAGATGCTCGTAATCGTCCACTGCGACGAAGAAAATCTCCATTAACAGGTTACAATTTCGACTTTCCCAAAACAAGTTCCCTGTTAACTTATGCATCAGTACTATACTTACTATGGAGATGATCATTAAGTGTTCCATTAGGAGCATATTCGTAAACAATCATCCTCGTGAAAGGTTCATTCTCCTCGCAGTAACCCAGAATATTGATGAAATTCTTATGATTTATTCGGGATAATGTATCTACCTAAGCATGTGGAAGAGAACAACTGTTAGTAGTTTCCAGTGCAACTGTCAATATTATCAAGTTGAAAGTGTTATTTGTATTGCGATCTACAATAGACACCAAAACCTTTTCCCTGAAATTGGGATTGCAACCAGATATTTAGTAGATGAAAAAAAATCATGCCGACATGTTTATATATAACAAAAATTCATGCTAACATGGTTACAAATATAGAAATTGGGATTGCACGCAGATATTTGGAAAAATATATAGAAATTTGATGATCATGTAGTTCTATTGGAAATTCTTATAAACATTAGAAAAGTGTGTCAGCTATGTAATAATGAGGTACTCCAAGAATAACTTTAGAACCCACATATAGGATCTTAAGATTACTGATGCTGACATGTTTATATATAACAAATATCTTGCTAATTAAGAACTGAATCTTGAAAGTTTCCCATGAAAAAAAAATTGATATGCATGGATTTCGAGGAAATCAAGTTACAAAACTATGCAATCTGACCTTAAAGTCAAAATTATTGTACATATTCGATATATTCAAGAAAAAAATTTATCGATCGGGAACACATTAAGATATTTTTTAAATCCTAAATCAAAATTGGAGGAAATTAGGGGTTTGGAGTAGGAGTTCACCGGAGGGAATTTTTGTGCGGAGGATGCTTGTGGTCGTCGGAGTCGGAGATGCAGAGTCGGGACTTGAGGCAGGATTGTTGACGTCGAAACGGATATTGAAGGAAGCCTTCTCTATTCTCCCCCAATCCTTATAATGCAAAGAGCGGCGAGTGGCAGCACCCAATTGAAACCCTAACCTATTCAAGAGTAACCAATCAAAACCTTAATCTATTCTGCGTAATCATTCAAGAGCGGCAAGATGCAGCACCTCACCATCACCTCGATGACGCCCGAAACTGATGGGACTATCGGACGAAGTCGAGGAGGTCCCACCCCCTTAGGAGTCGAATATAGAGGCGAGGGTGTAGTAGGAGGTAGACAGAGTAGAGGAGATTGTGGGTTAGGTTTAGGGTTTGCAGCTAGGGTTAGATACAAATTGGTATAACCTAGTGAGATACGAATCCACGGGGACCCATTAACGGTCAATGCCCCTCCCTCGACGCCCTCCGCCCTCTCCAGCTCCTCAATCTGCCGCCAGATCTTGTGCGAAACCTCCTCTATGAACGCGTTCGACTACAAAGCCCACGGATCACAACCAAAGATCAAAACTTTATGAAAAAAAATTCAAGAACAAAAATCTTCGATGAATACCTTCAGTAGATCATCGCTGAACGAGAGAAGGGAGTCGAAGGTCCCGACGCGAAGATCGGGCATGTTGAACTGGAGAGAAACCCTAGATCGGATCAGAAACCGTAGAAATGGAAGGAATTGAAAGGGGTTTGCTTGAGAAAAAAATTCTTGGTAGAGCAGAGTGTCGAACGCATTCTTGGAGACGGACTCCTGGAGCTTGCTCCATAGGGAGCTCTAGGAGAAAGGAAAATAAGAGAGAGTGAGAGAAGAAAAGAAAGGAACAAGGGCTTTAGATTTAGGAGTCGGGTTTGAGCGGACATTCGAGGCAGGATTCTAAATTTTTTACAACTTTTTATAACGACTACGTGTAACAATGTCATATATGAATGAACAATATATAACGTTTAGCACTATAAATCGTTATAATAGGCCAAAAACTCTTTAAACCCGTAATATTATGTGTTTTTGCAAAAATTCTATAACGCTTATAGCTGAACCGTTGTAATAACCTATTTTCAAACGTTATAATAGGGTCTTTTTCTTGTAGTGATAATAATCTCAAAGCAAGATCCGAAGCAGATGGGTGCAAACCTTCTCGACACAAGTTTTAACAAACTTGAGAAGTTTGACTAGTAGCATTACAACGCCTGGAAGAGAAAGATCATCCTTAATCTTCAACTCGTGAATGTAGACTACGTGTTGACAGATCTTGAGCCTATAATTCCATAAGGTAAAAATGCAAGAAGGATTGCTGAGGTTACTGCTCTGCAGTCAAAGTGGAGGAGAGATAACAACCTCTACAAGTTGCTTATCCTGAACTCGATGGAGGACTCTCTGCTAGAGTCATACTACAAGACAGTTAATGCTAAGGATATTCGGGAGTCTGTGGAGAATCTCTACAACGCAAATGAAAATAGAAACAAGATCCACATGAATGAAAAAGTCCGTAGGATGCAGTTTGAGGACGACAAGACGATGTTGCCTCGAGTCAAAGAATTTCTTAAGTTACATCAGAAACTTGAGGATGACGGTGTCACGACCCACACCTAAATATTCAGGCTTGAGTACATGGGCCACACCAAGCCTACACCGCAGTATTGGCGGTAGAACGCTGTCAAGTTTCCAATAAATATCTACAACGTTTATGAATAACAACATATACTCAAATCATATACGATTAGGGCAGATATGAAATAGGAAGATAGCAGTAATACTGAGACAACCATAATCTACAAATGATCATATATATCAGAAATGTATCAGAGACTAAATTTGATGACGAAATACAAATATAAAAGGAATAATGGCCTAGAGCTCCCAAAAGTCAACTCACGGTAACTGGAACATCGAGAATCTATCTCAGCTAGTATCATCATGCAGTCCAAGTATGTGGAGCATAACAAATCCTAAAAATATGGTTATCCAGTCAGGATTGGAACGAAGTACATAAACTAATAGCAGTTCCATTAAATTAATAAAAACTATAAATAACAGTAAGCAATGGAAATACATGATGGGTAAGTAAAACTTAGTAAAAAGTATAGGGTAATCGTGTAAGCATGTCATGGTGACAATATACTGTAAGTAATCATGGGTACAGTGTAACAGTAGGTAATAATCTAGAATAGAACATGTACTACTACTATACAACGCCTTGATATATTAGTTTATTATGTGATCGGCTTGGGACCAGGATTAGGCTATCCATATGATCGGCTATGCACAAGTACAAATAATAGATCAGGTCGGCCATACATGGAAGCTATGTACAAGCAGTAAGATCAGGCTACATCTTGTATGAGGTGAGGGTGAGCTATGCACAAGTAGTTTGGATATGATCACATAATCTTCTAATATCTTCCAATCCTCCGACTAGTATATGGATACAACCATGGCACGTTATGACACAGAATTCCCTGAGAGGGTAGCAAATCTCCTCAGAAATTGGGGTCCATATAAGTACATGAACAATAACAAGAACAAGTCATGTACCAGTATACCAGGATAACCAGGAATAACATCTCATGACGGGATCCAAGACATACTAATCCGTACACTCTCGTGTCAGGAATCAAACATAATACTACAAGCTAATATCATAGAGACAATCATAATAATGAAAGCTATCAGAGAATGTACTCGTCTCAATTTGCTAGAGTCGACGTGCATGACACGAACATGTCGACACGTAGGTACGATACTAAGCTCCATAAGATGGTCCAAAATGACGGCACATGCAGTTTTATTGAATCTAGAATAGTCCAAATAGACTAGTTTGGTATATAGAAGCCCAAAATCAGAGTTTGGCACGATAATCGAGTCAAGAAATAGGAAACGACTAAATAGTCACAATGTACGATTAATAACCTAAGGTAAATGTATGAATAATACATATAAAACTTATTTTAGAAATATTGTTAAAGAAATATCCATTAAACTACTAAGTATAATATTTTAGTTTTAAAAAATATTTATAAATCCCTTTTTAGAATATTTCCTCAATATAGAGTTCAACTGAAAATACGTACGATTTGATCATATGCAAAATAATCTTAAAGCCCAAACTATTTAAGCCCATACTAATACCCAATATTTAAAACCAAGGAATTAGTCATATATTATCTTTGAAAATTATTTATAATATTAGAAACTATATTTTATTAATCAGATATTTTTAGACAATATTTGAAGCCCATAAATCGTTTTAGATTTTTATTATATATATATATATAGATATATATAATATATATATATATATATATATATATAAATATATATATATATATATATATATATATATATATATATATATTTCCCCTTTGTTAGTTATATATATATAACTACCAAAGGGAAATATATATATATATATATATATATATATATATATATATATATATATATATATATATATATATATATATATATATATATAACTACCAAAGGGATATTCAGTCAGCAGCGGAGACTTTTTATTCCCGGCTGTTCACCAAAGACGTCATCCACAAGGACGAGGCCTTTCTTGCAGTAATTACTCGCTTGATCGAAGACGGAGACAACACCCAGCTGCTGCTTCAGCCTTCTGAGATCGAGGTAAGAGACGCGGTGTAGGCGCTTAATAAGCACAGCGCACCCGGGCTGGACGGTTTCACTGGAGTCTTCTTCAGATCCTGCTGGGACATCATCAAGGCGGACATCCACAAGGCGGTAATAGATTTCTTCCAAGAGTCAGGTACCCCAAATCTATATCTACTGCCAACCTGATTCTGATCCCCAAGAAAGATAACCTAGAGACATTCAAAGTTTTTTGCCCGTTGAGCTTGTGCACCTTCATTAACAAGATCATCTATAAGATCATCGCTAATCGTATGACCGGGTTGCCCCAAAATTATATCTGAAGAGCAAAGTGGATTCATCCGCGGTCGTAATATTTTAGAAAATATTCTGTTGGCGCAAGAGATGATCATCTGTATGAAATTTTCGGTAAGGGGAGGAAATATTGCCATTTAGATGGACATAGAAAAGGCGTACGACAGGTTGGATTAACAATTCATAATCTGGGTGTTCAGAGCCTTCGGGTTCTCGGAAACCTGGATTGATATCATTTGGAGATCGATCAGCAACTCGTGGTTCTCCACTGTTGTCAACGGTCAAGCTGAAGGATTTTTCAAATCGAGCTACGATGTTAGACAAGGAGACCCTCTATCGTCCACCATATTCTTCATCGTCGCAGAAGCGTTGAAAATAAATCTGAACCATATGGTCGGCCCCACCCGGTTCCAGCACTTCTATACTGCCAGAAATTGTCCGATCATCACCTACCTTGTCTATGCCAACGACATTCTTATATTCTCATCTAGAGATACTGGGTCCGTCGAGGCGGTCAGCTACACACTGCAGAGATACACCAGATGCTCCGGCCATCGCATCAACCCAAAAAAGAGTATTATATACGTCCACCATACTGTAGATAGAGCACACTCCAACATGCTTACAAACATTACTTCTTTCTCAGTGGCGTACCCTCATTTTTCCTACTTAGGGTGCCCACTGGTGTACGGCAGATCTAACGCGGGCATTTTCGACGGATTACTGGGAAAGATTAGGAAAAAGATCGAAGGATGGCACAACGCAATATTATCCCCAAGTGGCAAGATGATTCTTATCCAGCACGTTCTGGCTTCCATCCCGATCTATACCCTGGCAGCTTGCTCCCTCCTAAGAAGCTCCTCTCCAACATTGAAAACCTTTTTGCTAACTTCTACTGAAGGCACAACGATGGCAAGGACAAGCATCATTGGGCTAGCTGGGCTACTACGGCTAGACCCACGTCCGAAGGTGGCCTAGGTTTCAGCAGGTTAGCTCACATTGTTAACGCTTGCTCGATGAAGATGTGGTGGAAGCTTCGCAAGAATCAGTCTATTTGGGCGAATTTCATGAAGGCCAGATACTTCAAGTACTCTCACCCAACCGCCACCTCCAACAACAGCAGATCTTCTGCCTCCTGGCGCCGCATCCTGAACGGCAGGAGCCACACGGAACCCTTGATCTGTCTCAGCCTGGGCTCGGCGAGTCATCCCTCTTCTCAGACAGGTGGTTCGGAGACGATCTTTCCTTCCCCCCCTTTCGGATGCCCCCACCAACTGCGTTATCAGGGACTTGTGGGATAACAATGGGGTGTAGAATTGGAGGAGATTTAGGTATTGGATCGGAGAGGAGTCCGCGGCAAGCTTAGTCGATTCTGGTTTGGCGGTTGGGACGGGTCCAGACTCCCTACAGTGGACTCAGACGGTTAACGGCTACTTCTTCTTGGCTTTAGCGCAGCATGCGGTTCATAGTATCGGTGCTCCATCCCCCATTATAAGACCTTTCTGGTAGTCTTGCATCCCTAAGAAGTGCTCCTTCCTAATTTGGAGTGCATTTCACAAGAAACTCCCCACTGATGATGCCCTTACCACCATTGGCTTCAACTTAACGATGGCTTGCCATTATTGCAGGGAACATCAGTCCTAGACTGCTGAGCACATCCTTCAGACTGGAGATCTGGCCGTAGCGGTATGGACCAGGTTCACTAACTCTCTCCTAATGGACCCAACGGAAGGGAGCTTCAACAATCTTCTAGCTACCTGGGGTAAGGCCTCACACGACCACCAGATCATCGTTGTAGCCCTCTTGTGGGTCATTTGAAAGAACCGCAACAAACATAAATACGAAGGGCACCAGCATAACACGGACCAACTGAACCGCGAGATCCTTAGACAGATTTCAAAGCTTCGTAGGCATTGCAATCATGTTCGGGAGGAATGACATTGCAATCTTGTTCGGAAGGAATTTTGGTACTCTCTGAACATCTAACTTAGATGTTTTGTAGTTTTGTTTAGTTAGAGGCGTATGGCTTGTTCGAAATTTTTGCCTGCTCTTTTCATGTCTTGAACATACTTGTATAGGCTTCGGCATTTTGTGCCTATTATATGAATATATGAATGGACTGTTAATATATATATATATATATATATATATAAATATATATATATATAAATATATATATATATATATATATATATATAGATATATAATCATATATCCAAAATATCCAAAAAAAATATAATCATATATCCAAAATAACAGTTAATCTAAATAAAATATTAATAATGATAATTACAATGCAACACATATACATTTATATACATTATAAAAAAATATATAAACATGTCCACATATAAGTATTTAAATATACTTATTCAAAAAGGGTCTAGCCCAGTCCAAGCTAACATATGTTTATTTCTTTTCTTTCTACAAGCCCTATTAAACTGGCCTGGCCTAGTCCAAGGGCCCACATCAAAACCCAAATCCCGATATTGAACCTTAATATTAATAATATGCTAATAATACAACCTAACCCATATTAACTAACGGGGGGTGTTGTTCTTATACAACATAAACTCTCAATCCCTAAATCCTGTTATCAACAACAAAGAAAGAAAGAAATTTAAAACCTAATTATTATCATAAAAGCAACAAAGGGGGGCTCTGCTCACTCAAAATATTTTATTCCCTAATATAGCTCGCAAAGAGAGAGGGGAGATGAGAGCGAGACAGACGAGAGGGAGAGTAAAGGGTGACGAGAGATGGGTGCTCACCAGCGGCACGGAGGAGCTCGCGGGGTCGAGTTCGCTGGGCGACCACCGGCAGGCAGTACGGAAGTCAGATTTGTGGAGCAATGGTCACAGGTAATTCTCTCTCTCTCTCTCTATCTCTCTCTCTATCTCTCCCTCTCCCTCTCTTGTGGTGGATTCTGCTCTTGTGGTCTGGTCGAACTTTTAGGGGAGTTGGTAGACAAGCGGGGCGGGTGTTGTGGTGATGGTGATGACGATGAAGGAGGTGGAGTAGAGGATGTCGATCGGTGTTGGTGAATAAGGACAATGGGGCGGTGGTTCCATATGTAGTGGCGAAGGCGGCTGTGGTGATGCAGGGGATGGGTCAAATGGTGCTGGTTGTGCTAGAGGTGAACGTAGTGGTGGTGGTTTTGTGGCGGCCAGGCAGTAGATCTCCAGCGATAGCCAGAGAGGTCGAGGCAGGGCTGCAGATGGGTTGGCAGGGACTTGGTCAGGAAAATGGCTGCTGATGGAAATTTAGGGTTTAGAAAAGTTGCTATGTTGTAGAATATTGGAGAGTTCCCAATATTTATAGGATATACTAGGAAACCCTAATGGCAGAATGGTAAATGTAATAGAACCAGGAAAAAAAATTAAAAAACTACTAACTACTAACAATAACTGCGAGTAATTAATTAATTAATAGTAATCCACTAGTTTAGCTAATTACTAGCTAATTTCCAGTTAGCCACTAACTAGCTAATTTTCAGTTAGCCACTAACTAGCTAAACGATAGCTAGACTTAGGGGTGAGCGTCGGCATTTTCGGTCGATATTTGGTCGAACTTTTCGGCATTTTTTAAATCAATATTTAAAAAATCAATACCAATACCATACTATTACACTCAGTTTTTTCGGTTCCAATTAAATCTGTATTTGTTCGGTTTTTGTTCGGTATCGGTACTTTACCAATTAACATTTGATTAATCAACACACTTAATTTCGTAGAATCCCTTAACCTATAATTTTTTTTTACTTTTTTGGAAGCATTAAATTTCAAAACCAAGCCTCTATCAACCAAACAACTAATCAAAATTATTAGAGCAATATGTAAAAAGTCGCAAACACCTAAAAATGAGCTTAAAAGATCAAACACGATCACTAAGTTTAATTTTTAGTATAAGTTTAAGTAACCAAAATTTGCTTCAAAATTCTATGAGAACACAAAAGCATAAGCTCAAATCAAAAACTCAATTCTCAGCGTTCTTAACATAACTTCAAGTCCATTAAAATATCTTCTAAGTTCTAAGAAACTGACTAAAACAAAGATAAAAATGAATATGAGTAGTATAAAATTAATCACGAACAACATTCTAAAAAAAGTATGTATGTATGTATATATATAATATATATATATATATATATATATATATATATATATATATATATAAAAATATATATATATATAAATATATATATATATATATATATATATATATATATATATATACATATATGATCGGTTCGGTATATTCGGTATGGTATTACACTCAACCGTTACCACTACCATTACACCATATTTTAGTCGGTTCAACAATTCGGTATCGGCACATAATTTTGGTTCAATTTTTTGGTATATTTCTAATCGGTATTCGGTCGGTTCTTTGGTATCGGTCGATATTTGCTCACCCCTAGCTAGACTCGAAGTCCTAGCCCACAATCTAGCCTAAGATTGGTAGGCTAAATGGACTAGCCCACGATCCAAGTCCTAACTTGGTAGGCTAGAACTATGACCTAAATGATCTTAGTCCGATACGAAAGGAAAATATAATCATTACAAATTATCAAAAACATATAAGATTCAAATAAAATAGGAATAAAAGTATATTTATATAAAGATAATATTTGACAAATTATTTCTTATATAAAACAAATATTTATATCTTATGAAAAAATTAAAAAATGGACAAGAAATTTATTTAGGACAAAATCCCATATAATATGGTTTTCTCAAAACCAAAGACCCAATAAAATAACGATAGCATATTACGGTCGAAAATACACTTCATATTAAAATCTACGATTTTAAAGATTTAGAAAAAAATTCAGAAAATAGAAAATACAATATTTCAAAAAAAAACCTCCAGAATTCGCTTAACGGATGTTACAAATCTAGCCTCCTTAAAGAAATTTCGTCCTCAAAATTTAAGGTTCGCAGTAGATTCAAAATACGATAGAGAGTTTAGTAATGCCTTAGGCACGGTCAAAGAACGACGGCTAGACACGATCAAGATAATCAATTCAAACCACTTAGCACGACTAATAATTTTGGCATGATAGAATCGTAGTATGGACAATATCATATAGGAACGATTTAGAAATAAATTCCATTCATTTAGGCACGATTAAAATAATATCAACTATTTTAAGTACGATCTTGGTCACGGTTAGTAAACCGAATATAGGATCGAAATTCAAGCACGGATGATCAGTAGAGTTTAGGCTCGATGAAGATCAGGTTCGAAGTCACACAAGCACGATCTAAATCAAAACTTAGGTATGAATGAAAATAAAATGTAGGCATAATCAAGATTTCGAAGTCACGGTCTTATAGGCACGGTTTAGAAATCTCAGGATCACAATTTTTGTTAGGTCAAGAATAATAACCAAAGCTCTAGCGTGAGTAAGACCTTAAAACTGATTTGAAACCACTTAGGCACGAGTTAGTATAGAGCTACAAAAAATAGTTACCCCAGGCATGATTTGGAATAAAATCTGAGCATGAGTGACTAGAGAATTGAAATTCAGGCACGACGAGAAAAATTAATTCATACACAGTCAAACTAAATTCTAACACGACTACGTTCATAATCAAATCAGATAGTCGTGATCGAAGATCAAAATTTTAGGCATGATTTAGAGTTAAGATTGTTATGTATAGTCACGATCATTGGAATCAGAATCATTTAGTCGTGTCGAGTCATCTAAGCACGACCAAACATAAAAATTCGGTATAATCAAGAATAGCATTAACCTAATCATGGTTAGAACAGAACTTAGTCATTATTAACGATTAAATTGAAGGTTTAGGAACGATCGAATAGCATTGAAATCCAAACACGATCATATTTGAAATTTTGACGCAATCGTAGATAAGGTCAATCAATCCTTGATTAAAATAGTATTTAGTTACGATGAAGAATATAATTGAAGTCTACGCACAAGCAATAAAGGATTGAAGTCTAGTTACGGTCGGACTTAAATCATTTAAGTATAGTCAAGAATCAAGAACCTTGGCACGATAAAGGAGATGGCCAAAATCGGTTGGTCACGATCAAGGTGATCAAAATTTAGCGATATTGAAATTTAAGGATCGATTTAAGGATAGGAAAAAAATCTCTTCTAATAGGATAGGAAAATCGAAGACAGGATTACATAAGAAAGTCAATGTAATCATCTCACTCTACTTCGACTACTACCAAGTTATCTGATCATCATTTCTCAATTATACCTTTATCTCACAAGGTTAGATATATTACTACCAAAATCATAATCTTCAGTCATAAAGATTAAACCCTTCTATAAGTACTATAAACTTGACCTTTATTCTAAAGGCACTACCCATGAAGCATACTCTTGTTAGAACTCCTCAAAAAAATTCCTTACTTTCTTGATTTTGTAATCCATTTTAACTTAATCATCTTGAAGTCTGAATTCCTCCACCTTATCCATAATCTAGATCCAAAATTTCTCGAGTAGGGTTTATAAAATCCTTAATCATTCTTCAAACTCATACTCTTGTATTGATTAAGTCTAATGCCACACTGCCATATAAATTTTTATTCCTCATTATTTAAAATCAACCTCCATATATCCTTTAACTTTATACCTTCAAATATATTTTTCCTTCTTAAAATTATAATTGCCACAAAAGTATCTATATCTCCTATAACTCAAAAATTCCTTCTTCTATCAGTTCTAGTCAATCTCATGCAAATCCTTTACTCGATTTAGTATCATAACTGCATGTAATCATAATCACCTTTCCATGTTTTTGGATTCCTAAATTCAGTATCCTAGTCTAAATTCAATAATGAAATATCTCGAAAATCATAACTTAAGAACTTCCTAGTTCTCAAAATAAATTGCCCTCAAATATTCTCATCAGTTTTTTTAAATACAACTACGAGATATTACGATTCTCACCATTAAGGTATATTCCATTGTCCTTGCTTCTCGAATCCTCCAACGTTCTTTCAAAAATCCATACTCAAAATAATCCTCTAAGTGTAATCATTTCCAAATTGATAATATCGATCTCTGGATTTTTTCAAATCTCAGTCATATCCTTATCCTACTAATTTTATCTCAATGTCCAACATTCTATATTCCTACCAGGATTACCATATGATGACAATTCTGTCTATTTTGGGCTAAATGATTACGATACTTCCTTGGCCTTTCCCTAGTAAAGAAATACGAAAATTCAAGAGATTTCAAAGTGTAGCTGACAATTTTAGATATGAGATAGTTTGATGGATGTAAATAGGACAGAGATAACAAGATGAAGAAAATGATGATAGGAATTTGTTCTTACTCATCTGGTCATAACGAAGTCGTTTCCTTCCTTTTTCTTGCACTTGTCCATGATCAATAAAAAAAAATTCTCAACCACCAAGGTATTCACCTTGGTTTCATAATCAAACTCTCCCCCTTACTACATCCTCTTCGTGACTCCAAGTCACTAATTATCAACTACTGATAAACCTTGTCTAATCTCCATACTTATGGTCATTTATCTACATTGGTATTTATATAATTTCTTCTAGTATCTCATGTCTAAATTTTGTCGGGGTCTTATAATATCGGAAAAAAAAATTATCACTCTTATCATACAAACGTTAACTCCATGTCATTATAGCTTTCTCTTAATGAGGTCATAGAAATCTAGTTACAAAATCATCCCTTATCATATTTAAGCAACCTCAATTATTGTTTATAATCAAAAATAAATTTGTTGACAACCCAGTAGAAATTCGGAATCTATTCGTTCTAAAAATTCCATGTGTCAGTAATTGACCCAAGTTGTATGATTCTCTGGTTTTTGTCAAATCCTCCTAATAAGTCGTAAACCTAAAATATCCTTAATCCAATTCTCAGTCATCACTCCTACAAATTTATTCTAATCCCTCTACTATTTTCGTATCAGTAATTCCTTGAATTTTTAGAAATTCCATCCATTGTATAATGATTGCATCTCGTGGCACCCTCTTGACTACTCAAGCAAGAAAGATAATCCAACATTTCCTTCGATGGCTCTTACACTGTAAAAATTATATAAAGTTCTCTTTAATATTTTTCCTTGTCGCAAGTCCATACAACACTATCCTCTAATCTTCAAAATTATAATCCACATCTATGAGAAATTCCCAATTAGATTATGTAATCCTTCATTGTTTCTCTGAATTCCTTTGTTATATTCTGTTTATTTCTCAAACCTATTCCGAAAACTCTCATGACTCTATCTTGGTTAAAATTTTCCTTGAATATAACCCAAAAGTAATTCTCGACCTTCATATATAAGACTTAACAAATATTTTCTCTTCTCAACCCGAATGGTTATATGTCCAACTTCTACTCTCTCGTTCATTCTGAAGTCCATAAAACTCATCTTCATGCAAGAATAGGGTTCGGCAACGGACATGTGTTTCGAAAATCAAGATA
Source organism: Iris pallida (assembly GCA_029216955.1). NCBI lineage: Eukaryota > Viridiplantae > Streptophyta > Magnoliopsida > Asparagales > Iridaceae > Iris > Iris pallida. The sequence goes on along the minus strand of JANAVB010037818.1, from coordinate 7,394,401 downwards.
AGCAAAAGTGAATGAAAATAGACTCAATATAGTTAAAGTAAGATTCTCATGGGTCATCCCTGAATCTATCAAGAGATCCTAATATGTGATTGAGTACCAAAACTCCTAGAGTATTCTATGATTCAAATCCTAATCCTAGGGCAGCCTTGTAGTAGTATGGCTAAGCCTAAGTACTACCACGACTTCGCATTAGTTGCAAAGACCGACCTGCATGGGCCATCATAAAAATATGTTATGACCCGTACCAGCATATTCGGGCTCGAGTACGTGGGCCACGCCCAGCCTACGCTGCGGTATCGGCGGTAGAATTTTTTCAAGTACCAAACAATATCTATAATATTTATAAATAACAACATGTACTCAAATCTCATATGAATAAGGCAGATATAAATAGGAAGA
>JANAVB010037818.1:7299712-7369234 GCA_029216955.1 Iris pallida | reverse complement strand
TAAAGTTCATTTTTCGCTCCACAATACTATTTTGTTGAGGAGTTCTAGGACAAAAAAATTCATGGTAATATCCATTATCATCGCAAAACTTTTTGAAATCATATTTTCGAATTCGTCGACATGTTCACTTCGGATTTGAGTAATCATGAAGCCTTTTTCATTTTGAACCTTTTTACAAAATACATGAAATTCAAAAATAGCATCGCTTTTAATTGATAGAAAGTAAACCCATGTAAATCAAAAGAAATCATCAATAATAACAAAATCATAGAGCTTATCGCCAAGACTAGTGCCTCTACTAGGACCAAACAAATCCATATAAATTAATTACAAGGGTCTAGAAGTGCTTACAGCATTGATGAATTTAAATGATGACCTAGTAGCTTTGTTCTTTTCACAATCTGAACATACCATATCTCTCTTGAAGAAAATTTCTGATAGTCCTTTTACCAGTTTTTTAGTTGATAGTCTTGAGATAGTATCCATGTTAGCATGTCCTAGCCTTATGTGCCATAGCCAGCATTCATCTTGATTGGGAAAACTCGTGGACATGGGGTCTGCTTGTGGGAAAACTCTGCTGAGGGTTTTAGTACGGGATTGGTGTCCTGGGCCCGACTGGCTGGGCTTTTCCTTATGCGTGGGTTGGCATTCGCTGCTACTCAAGTGGCTGGGAACAGTGATGATTCCCTTTCCTTCTTTTTTTCTTTTCCACTATTTAATCTATATATATATATCTATATATGCTCATATATATTCTAGATAAACCCAAATAAATCCTAATGGCATTTGTTCCTATTATAAGGCCTATTTATATAAATATGACTATATATAATAATATTTGCCAAATATAATATAACCAATAATAATAATATTAATCTCAATAAAATAATAATAATAATAATAATAATATAATAATAGTAATATAATAATAACAAAATTCAATAAATCAATAACGGTGTATACACCACTATACGCAGTCTACAAATCCCAAAACGTATAATGGACCCATTTTATACAAATATTGAATTAATTAATAATGATATTTATAATATTAAAATTAAATATTTAGAAATAGTCATTAAATCATTAAAACGGAATATAACACACTCACCAAAATACATCAACACGCATGTCATCGGACGTCCCGCATGACTACATGGCTGGGCTTGTCTTGGGTCCTATCTGGACTAATTTGGTACAACCGGGTTCCCTAAAACTCAATAATATAAATAATAAATAATTAAAACTTTGGTACGGATTAAGTCGCAACTTGGCCTGATTTTCCTAGTTAGGACATCACTATGGCTCGGCCTTCCTTGGCATGGCTAATACACTAGCCAAAGTATGCCACTGCACTATCCGTGCCATGCTTTCCAGTCGTCTTGTACTCCAATTTCTAGCCATAAATAAAATCCTCTATCGTAATAATTTACTAAATAATTATTTCTAAAATTTCTAAAATCACCATTTAAATAAAATAAATAATAATAAAATATTTCAAAAAAATCTGGAAAGGGGAGCTACAAATCTACCCACCTTAAAATAATTTGTCCTCGAAATTCTAACTCATAATTATTCCTTAAAAATCAAAAGGGAAGTCTGCCTTAAACTTAATCTCCTCAAATTTTAATTCCTCAAATAATTTATATCCTCCTCCTAGTCATTTTGTAACTATAAATCTTGAGAACTTCTACCCACCTTTGGTCACACTACTCCTCAAAACTAAAATCTTAAAATCTTCTAACTGGTTGCTAACAATCCTAGCAACAGATATCTACTACACGTGGTATCTATAATCCTCTCATACCTATCAAGCAATCCAATAATTTAACAAGCAACCCATTTACACGAGTAGCTAAGAAATATTGGTGAATTCTAGTAAGTATGACCTTCGTCACTCTGGAATAGGAAGGACGGGAGGTAAGAAGAATAGTCGAGGGCAATTATGAAGTCTCAAGGGCAGTAGATAGTATTCAAGGATACAAATAGAAAGAAAGTCTATGAGCCATTGACCAATTTTGCTAGATTGGGCTACTCTAGTCCAGTTACTTGCTAAGTCGAAGAACCCTTTCATTTCTTAGAGTGGCCTGCAATCCGTGCAATACAGAAGTTCCGTTCTCGAAATTTATCAAAATAGTTCCATAATAGAACGGAATTTCAGAAATCAAGATTGTGATCTTTTTCGTGGTTATTTAAACATACAAACAAGCAATACAAGATCGTATCGCAATTCTAGGTAGATGGAATAAGGGTTACAGATGACTTCACATTCTAAGAGATGGAGGCTACCTAATCGGTATAGGGACCTATCTCAAATAGTTCGGTTTTATATATTCCAAAAATGGTGGTTTGTATGGATGGGTTTTACTTGGTCTTAATGGGTTCCCTGATTGGACATCAATCATTGGTTGGATGGACCCTGGGCTTCAATCTATATTGACTGGACAAGGTCCCAATGATAAACTATTTCTACTAGATTAGGGTAACCTAGAATAAGTTTCAGCCCAAGTGGTTGAACTAGTTGCCAGTCGGGTTAGTTAGCTAGGTTCCTAAAGCCCAAAAAATGCACTTTCTGTGACTTTGTTAAGTAGCACGAGAAGAAAAAATTGAATGGCATACCAGTGACATGCGTAGGCTTCGAGTAGACCCAACCATATATTGGGTCGAAAGGTTCGAGTCGAGGTTGGGACTCTAATGGAAGTCGGGAAGTATACCTGTATTATGGTAAGGGTTATAGCTAGTCCTTTCGTCCTAAAGTCGTACCAAAAAAATAGAGTACAAGAGGACGTGTTTGAGTGGGACGTAATATACCTAGATGAAGGTGGACTCGTCTAGATCTTGCATATGAAATTTGTTGGAAGGTAACAGCTAGTCTCGTGCTTCGAATATTAATGACACGGCCGAGGACCCAAAATAATCTAAATGAAAAGTAGTAGTCCATGGAACAATAATTATCATCCTAATGAAATTATTCTAATCAATCGGTAATCCTTGTGTATCCCAAAAATTTTAGAAGGCTTACAGTCTACCTACCTTAGAAGCTAGGACATAGTTTTAGGAACGATGAGGTTAGAAGAATTCCAAAGTTCGTTATCGTGCCTCGACTCTTGTTAATAGAGAATAAGGCACGGCGTAACGGAATATGGTAGATATAAGTCAAGTCAATGATCGTTCATTAAAACAAAAACGAGTGTGTACAATGACACATGGTCGATGAATAGAATGACCTACTCGTCCACAGTATACAAGAGTTATCGACGGGGTAACCAATTCTAAGGCACATCATTTAAAAAGATTTCTAACAACTGAGTCGTGAATCTCTATTTGTGTTAAGCCTGCCAGACTATTGTCACAAGAGTTCTAGGGGTATGGGCTTAAGGGTTGCTAGTTAAAGCAAGATTCAAGCAATCAATTAGAGACTCACAATAAATTAGTTTCTTGAGAATAGATAGTCTCCTAGGTTGGCATTTTGACTAAGGGTAAAACCCTAATCATTCTCAAATTCAGATGGCCAGAGGGTTCCAATAGTAATTTGAGGGTCGAGAGGAGAACGATTAACTCAATCGCATGGCTGGCCGATGATAGCTTACACTTGTATATACAACTATCTTAGCCATGGGGATACTCTGTATCTCTCTACCAATCACGAGCTTTCATCTCTCCAAATCAGTGAAAGATAAACAATAAAGAGTTTGAGGGAGATGTTACTGAACACAATTACATGATTCAAGGGCGAATGTATAATTCAAGAGGAATTATCAAAGTAGTCGTGGATGAGATCCTAGATACATTTATATCTCAATCCACGTAGGGTAATTAGATGAAAAGAGAACCAAATGCATCATGGTTGATCAGACCGTAATACAATAATTTTGATTAGACAATATGTTAGCGGGCGTCCCCAATAAACATATGTCTTGAATCAAGCTCGATAAAAGAGTAAGCTTGCAAAAACTAGGCTGTAATAGCAGCGTTGGTCAAGATAGTCAAGATACAAGTACGCGAGATTTTTGAAAAGAGGCACAAGTAGTTCGAGTTTAGAGAGAATCAAAACTTACCTGGTATTCTTGCTTATACAGTCAATCCTACTATCTTCTATTCATAAGGCCTTGGTCGACTAATGGGTTATGGACTTTTGAATTCTATACTCCAGGTAAACCTATTAGTGTCAGTCAGTTACCTCGTCAATGGATCACAAGGACCACGAAATGTTAGGTTGGGAGACATGTTATCCAACTTGTAGAACTTCCACCAGTATTGGCTTTGGATCTTATGGGACATATAGGGTATTTTGCTATCCTCCATAGTATCCTAAACTTGTAATCATGTCTGAAATCATTTCACGAGGATTATGCCCCGCCTGTATACTCTAGCTGTGGTAAACCCTTGGTTCCGTGATTCATATGTGATATGCTATCCGATACTCTACCTTATATTGACACAAGGGTGACTACGGTCAAAAGAGGACCACTAGCCATAGTTTTTAGTAACCTTCTATAACCTATATTTCCTTAAACAAATGTCAACTCTAGGGGTCGTGTCCCGCTAGTGCGCTGCTGGCTGTAGTGAATCCATAGTCTCCCTAATTCAAATAAATAACGACAGTGCGCTGTTGTCCTGCCATTATGAGTTAACTAACATTCCTGTAACTATATCTATAAAAATTTATAAGCTTCTAGAGGTTCAAACAAGTAACTATGAAATAAAGCGTAAGTGATTTCCTATCGGTCATAACCCTTAAAATAAAAAGATTGTACATGGAGGAACAAACCGAAGACAAATGAACTACAAACATTCTAGTATCTCTTTTATTTATATTCAAACCATTGCGGAAAACTTTGGGTCGAAACTAACTCGAGGTTCGTATATAGATAACATAAGCAGAAATTTATAAGAATAATAATTCTTAGGGCAAAATAGGAACTAAATAGGCTTCAGACTAAGATATGATGATGATATTTAAAGGCAAGAAGAAGGAATTGCACCATTTATCTAGGCTAGATCATTAATTCTAGGAAGCTCTGCCTCACCAAGTGAAAATCTATCCACATTGGATCATATCGCCATACCAAGAGGTAATGGTGTACCCATGGGGATCTGACAAACTAGAAAAATTAATAACCCTTATCTAAATTGCATGGCCTAGACTACCCATCGGTAAATTTGTATAAGGGACTCCTAGTCCTAGTCATTTTCTTAAATTAAATTAATTCCAGATTCGTGAATGAGCATTTCCTAGTCGCAAGCTCACAATAGTACGACTAACTTAAGTACTATCACGAGTTCGCATGATTTGCAAAAACGGACCTTCATGGGCCACCACAAAAACTTGTCACGACCCACACCCATTTTTTTTAAAACAGATACGAGACGTGTCCAAGCCAGCCTACGCCGCAGTGTCGGCGGTAGAACGCTGTCACGGCCATGGAGATCAAAATCACCAATAATGCTCATTCATAAAACAATTTAACTTATAATATTCAAATTTTACATTTGTAGAAAAATATAAACTTGTACAAATAAATGAATGACTACAACTCAACTATCTAGCTAGTCTCTAGGCTTTGTCTGCAAGTATTCCCGTCACTCCCCAAGCTAAGTGAATCCATGGCTAACCTGAAAAATGTTGGTTTCCAGTCAGGAATGGAACGAGCACAATTTACTGAATGCAATTTCAAATAAAGAAAATGACTATACAACAGAGGTTAGACATCAATTATATGTTTTTTGAAAATAAACAGGAAATACGAAAAACCAATAGCAAATAAATAGACACAAAATACTTTTTCCAACTGTTAGAAGTACCTTTGATATGTGATCGGTCTGGGGCACTACACCGCACGGTCTACGATGACTACTTGCATGAAAAATAAGCATTGTCTACGATGTCTACTTGTAGAAAAATAAGCACTGTCTACGATGTCTACTTACAGAAAATAAGCACTGTCTACGATATCTACTTGCAGAAAAATAAACACTGTCTATGGTCGGATCACACACCCTTGTACTTCTCATTCCGACTCAATAACTTATAATAGAGTATAAAAATCACATAACCAATGGCCAATCAATAAATATAGTAAAGATCAATATCGAAATGCAGACAACAAACTGTACTCGCCTGTGGTCCTCTTGGTGAAACCGACAGTATGAACTACTCAATGTGCCACAATAGTCAAAATTCGTACAACAGTCTCCGAAAGTTGAAATAAACATCACCAATGTTCTCAGAATAGTCAAATAGCAAGGATTGCCTGTTTTTAAGTCCAATTCTGGACACAGGGCAAAACGGTAATTTTAGGCCAAAACGGTGTCCGCCGTTGGACCCGCTTTGTACCGAAAAGTGTGCCAGAGTCAACGGTCTCTAAAGTCGTCAAACTATATGTCTACGGATTCGTTTTGATGATACGAACCCAACCGTATGTCCATAGTTGGATTCCGGGGGCCGTACACAAAATTGCCCGTTGAGTTGGACCGTGGGGCCCGCAAAACGGCGATCCAATCAACTGTCTCAGAATTGAACCAAACTTGGCATACAGGACCAGAAAAATGATACGGTCCTGCTAGCGTAAGTTTCATCTCAATCTGACGAGCGTGCACAAAGTATTGGAAAGTTTGCAAAGGGACCGATACGGTAAATTTCGACGGATACGCATCAAATTCGTCGCGCACACGCGACCAATTTGAATTCCGTCAAAGCCCACACGACCACGAAGCCGTTACGCACCTTTCGATGCTTTCGGTTCGTGATCACGTCACTCGGATTGGCGGAACGCACGTATCGAGAGTTTTCGTGTTTTCGGAAAACAGTTTTTTCGTCAATTTAGAAATGCGATTTCTTGATGCTCGGTCAACGAAATCGGATTTCGCAAGAAGTGTTGTGAAGCCCTACAGGTTGTCTAAACTTCTATTCAATTAGTTTTCAAAAATTTCCAAGTGATTAATCGAATGAAATCCGAACAGGGCTCCTGGGGTGTTCTAATCTCTGTTCTTGGAACAGATTATTCCCCGATGTTCGCATCGATTTATCGACGAATATGAATAAGTTCAATGAGAACTAATTGGGAGGGATCCTAGATGGTTATATGGACATTCTATAGGATTTTACGGATTTAGAAACGATCGCGAATAGACGGAGAAATCAAATCGAGAAGGGAAGTACCTGTTGGGTTGAAACTGAGCATGCTCTATTCGATTCCGCGGCTGCTGCCAATTCATGCGGTTCCAGCCGCCGTCCGGTGGTCGCACGGCGGCGCGGGGTCGTCGGTGGCCGCCTAGGGTGCTGGTTGTGCGCGTATGTGATGATTAGTGGCGTTGTTTAGGGTTAAGGTCGAGCGTTCTCTCTCCTCTCTCTCTCTCTCTCTCTCTCTTCGTCTATATTTATATATGCGGATGAAACTTGGTTCGGGTTTGGGAAAACTCGTGGACATGGGGTCTGCTTGGAAAACTCTGCTGAGGGTTTTAGTACGGGTTTGGTGTCCTCGGGCCCGACTGGCTGGGCTTTTCCTTATGCGTGGGTTGGCATTCGCTGCTACTCAAGTGGCTGGGAACATGATGATTCCCTTTCCTTCTTTTTTTTTTCTTTTCCACTATTTAATCTATATATATATATATATATATATATATATATATTATATCTATATATCCATATATATGCTCATATATTCTAGATAAACCCAAATAAATCCTAATGGCATTTGTTCCTATTATAAGGCCTATTTATATAAATATGACTATATATAATAATATTTGCCAAATATAATATAACCAATAATAATAATATTAATCTCAATAAAATAATAATAATAATAATAGTAATAATAATAATAACAAAATTTAATAAATCAATAACGGTGTATACACCACTATACGCAGTCTACAAATCCCAAAACGTATAATGGACCCATTTTATACAAATATCATTGAATATTAATAATAATAATATTTATAATATTAAAATTACAAATATTAGAATAGTCATTAAATCATTAAAACGGAATATAACACACTCACCAAAATACATCAACACGCATGTCATCGGACGTCCCGCATGACTACATGGCTTGGGCTTGTCTTGGGTCCTATCTGGACTAATTTGGTACAACCGGGTTCCCTAAAACTCAATAATATAAATAATAAATAATTAAACCTCGGTACGGGTTAAGTCGCAACTTGGCCTGATTTTTCTAGTTAGGACATCACTATGGCTCGGCCTTCCTTGGCATGGCTAATACACTAGCCAAAGCATGCCACTGCACTATCCGTGCCATGCTTTCCAGTCGTCTTGTACTCCAATTTCTAGCCATAAATAAAATCCTCTATCATAGTAATTTACTAAATAATTATTTCTAAAATTTCTAAAATCACCATTTAAATAAAATAAATAATAATAAAATATTTCAAAAAAATCTGGGAAGGGGAGCTACAAGGGATGAGCCATTTGATATTATCCACTCCATTTTCTCTCTCTTGTTCTTCCCCAAATTTTGAGAAGAGCCTCTATTCATTCCACCATCAAATCAATCCATTTCTCCATTCAATCCCTTTCTTTTCTTCTCTATTTCCATCAAGAGGAGAAGCTAGCTAGATTTGGGGAGCTTCGGAACAAGTTCGTGTCCTTTTGGAGGTCTTTACGTGTCGGTGTCGTATCGAAAGGAGTTTTTCTAGATTCGATCAACCGGGAGGTATAATCTCTTCTCTACTTCGTTCCTACATGCATTCAGGATTATTTTGAGCCCATAGGATCCATTTGTGTCCATTTCGTGTCCATTTGGAGGTCATAGGAATGTCCTTTGTGTTGTGTTTGTGTCCTAGTAGAAAATTCCCAATTTTGGACACATAGTGTTTGTGATATTTGTGTGAATGATTTTATTAGTGTTTTAATCTCAGATTTTTATATTTTTAGGATGTGTTCTTCATGGTATCATATTGTGTCATAATCTATTTATATATGTATATATATATCATTTGTTATATGTATATGTGTCCCTATATATATATATATATATATATATATATATATATATATATATATATATATATATATATATTTTATGGAATCGTTACCTTTATTAGAAAAAGTGGGTAATGAGTACATCCGACCTCATTGGTAACAAAGAAAAGGAAAAACAACCAACACTAATCAAACGCCCATTTTGGAATAGGCGGAAGGTGACGACAACCCGAAAGCGACTTCCTGAACTGCCGCTTCACCTCCCGAACCAAGAAAGCAGCACCAGCACTACGCCCCTCATAACGATGCTTGTTTCGATTCTTCCAAAGCACCCATACAATCGTACCGGCCATAAATCTCCTATGGAGACTGTCCGGACCACGCCACCACCTTCGGAGGAAGGCCAAAAAATCACGATGCATCCGTGCTTTGAAAAAGCCCCTGAAGACCGACCAAACCTCCGAAGCAAGATCCCCAAGGAAGAAAATATGCTGAAGAGTCTCCCCGTGCCCAGCCTGACAGCAATGACACCTGGATGCTAGGTGGAAGCCAATCTTCTGAATGTTGTCATCAGTGGGAAGCCGGTTATGACAGACCCGCCATATCAGAATGCTCCACTTCGCCAGAATACATTGGCCCCAAATATGATAAATAGGGAGGAAGTTGGATGGTGGATCCGACAAACCGTCCATGCCTTTGCCAACGAAAAAGATCCATACCGATCACCCCAGACAAATGAATCAGGAACCGAAGTACAAGTCAGATTTGCCGCAGTGAGATGCCGCACTGCCTCAACCCAAAAATACCGCGATCATAGGGAAATTCTAGCCCGAGTTGGACCAGAAAGATCGGATGTCAGGACCGCCATTGTCAGAATTCCTCGCCCTAGAATGCAGATCTTCCTTCCCCTTTCCGATAGAACCCTCACAATCACCGGTCGATGAGGAAGAAGCACCATCCTCCCGGCCAACCTAGCCGATCGCCGAAGCTCCCCGATGCCACCCCGCGAAGGGTGCGCCCGTCGCTCCAAAGGAGCCGCCGACTCAACGCCCGCCCCCAATACTGGCCCCCAGACCGCACCCGTGTCCGTCTTCCCGTGCCTCTCCTGGCCCCTGAAGCCACTCCATCGACGTCGGGTCAGCAATATGACCCAACCTGATACCCCCCGGGATCCACGCTTCGCACCTTGCTGATCCCTCACCACGTCCCAGTCTGAAAAATATATGCGGTTCCGCCAATTTCCTCCCCCTCAAAATTCGTCGCCAAATGGGAGAACACTTAGAAGTCATGAAGGCTTCGCAAGGATGCCGCTTACGAAAGTATTTTGATTTAAGGAAATCCACCCAAAGACCCCTCCCATGCCGCGACTTCCACCATAATTTCATAGAGAAGGCATCCATAATATCATTCAGACACTTGATCCCAAGACCCCCTTCAGATTTAGTCCGGGTAGCAAAGCGCCACGCCAACCAACTCCTCTTAGCAACACCATCCTTGCTACCCCAAAAGAAAGCCGCAAACATCCTCTCAATCACCCTGATAACGGCTCGGGGTGGACAACATGCTGCCAACGTGTACAAAGGAATAGAGGTGAGGACATTCTTAATAAGAACCAGCTTCCCCCAGGAGAAAGAATCTTGTTTTGCCAACCCGTCAGCTTCGATCTGATTTTATCAATCAAATGACTGAACATCCCCGCATTTTGTCTCCCGCACGCTAAAGGACAACCCAGATAAACAAGAGGCAAAGTACCGGTGCAAAATCCAAACAGAGTAGAAATAGTCCGTGCACGATCCTCTGCCAAAGGATTAGCAGTATAAAAGGCCGATTTGGAATAATTAATCTTCTGAACTGAAACAGCCTCATAGCGATGCAACACCTGCTGAAGAGCACGCAAGCCAGCAATATCCCCGAAGTGAAAATAAGGACATCATCCGCATAGGCCAAGTGCGAGATATGCGGTCCCCCAATTGGAGTATGAAAGGAAGATTGCCTATTAGTGTCTTGAAGAAGCTTAAGATTCGAGAAAGCACCTCCGCGACAATGATAAAAAGAGCGGGAGAAAGAGGATCCCCTTGCCGGATCCCTCGAGACGCCGGGAAGAAATCAGTAGGAGCGCCATTGAGAAGAACCGCATACCAGGTGTCCGCCAGAAGACGAAAACGAGATCACAGAAGGCTTCATTGAAACCGAATCTCCGAAGCACACGCAGGAGGAAATGCCAATTAACTCTGTCATAAGCCTTCTGCATGTCAAGCTTGATTGCAACGTTGCCACCATGATTGGATTTCCTCATAGATGCCACCATGTCCTGGGCAATGATGATATTATCAACAATCTCTCTCCATTTAACAAAAGCACTTTGCTCCGGAGAAATAATTTTGGGAAGAACGTCCCGTAACCTGCAAGCAAGAACCTTGGAAATAATCTTGTTACAGAAATTACAGAGACTAATAGGACGAAAATCAGAAAGATTCCTCGGGTGCTCGACTTTGGGAATAAGAAATAAGTAAGTATCAGATATTGAATCCAGAAGGCGGGCACCCAAGAAAAAAGATCCAATGGCTTCCTCCACGTCAGCAGCGATAATATCCCAACAACAAGAGAAGAATCGCACAGAAAATCCATCCGGCCCTGCACCACTAGACGGGTCCATCCACGAACAATCTCCAACAATTTCGATCTATCCGGACACCGAACTAGATCGAAATTATCCTCCACAGAGATAATGCTGGAGATGACATCGAGGAAGGCATCATCCTCGGAAGTTGACTCAGCCCGAAAAGCTTGGAGTAAAAGAAGGAAGCCTCCGCCGCCACCTCCGCATCAAAACCTGTTTCTGAACCATCAGCACGAATAATTTTCTGAATAGCCGCCTTTTGCTGCCTGCTCCGAGTGCTCGCATGGAAAAACCGAGTATTCTTATCTCCTTCCAGATCATATTTCAGTCTGGCCTTTTGTTTCCAGAAAGACTCCTCAATCTGGACCTTCTGTTTCAGTCTGGCTACAACCTCCATCCAAGACGCCCTACCTCTCCGAAGGGTGAAGATCATATTCCTCTTCCACCGCTAAAGAAACGTCCTCTGCCTGACGGACCTCCTGAAAAACGTCACCGAAAGTAGATCTGCTCCAACAGGCCGGACCTGCCCCGTAGTACGCAAGCGCATGCCCAGACGCTCTAGCGCATCATAATGCCAACATGATTCCCATGCCCGGGCAACCACCGTGAGGAAGTCAGGATGGGACGTCCAAAAATCAAGGAACCGAAGCCTCGACGCTTAATGGAAGAAGCTGGCTGACAGAAAATCAAAAGAGGAGCATGATCAGATTCTGCCCGATTGAGATGCTCACATGAAACCTGGACTCCGTCCAACCAACTACTATAGCAAGCAATCTATCCAGGCGAGATCCCTGCGGATCTACCCCAGACTGGCCATTCACCCAGGTAAATGTGCTTCCTCTGAAACCAACATCAGAAAGTCCGGCCGCCAACTAGAAGTCAAGGAAATCTGCAATGGCCCGCGAGTCAGGCGACCGGCCTCCAAATTTCTCGTACGGAGAAGCAATGATATTACAATCCCCACCCACAGCCCAGGGCAAGGCAACGTCCCTGGCTTGGACGTCAAGAAGATGCCACCAAAGACTCCTTCTTTCCTGTCGTGTCCCTGCACCATGAACAACAGACAACCATACCAGAACCGAGAAACAACTCAAAGAAAGCTGCATCGTGATAGCCTGATCACATGAATCTATACAGGTGAGCCCAATACCTGACTTACTGTAAAACCAAATATTCTTTTTTATTGCAAAAACTAGCATCAAAACCCAACCTCAATTGATAAGATAGAAGCTTAGAGGATATCACCTTGGGCTCGATAATAGCAAGAACCTGAATATTGTTGGTCCGACACAAGGACCTGAGACAACATAAAGTAGATGTTCGCCGTCCCCGAACATTCCATAAAAGAAAGTTAACCATGGACCCTCTTGGGGTCCCGCCTAACCCGGAAAGCATGAGAACGAAGAAATCGATCCGACTGAGGCGCCATCGACTTTTTCGCTTACCAGCCTCCTTTTTGAAAGGTACCATCTGCCAGCCATCTTCTCGATCCTCCCGAAGGATTATGGATGAACTATATTCAGGCAATGAAACCATATCATCACCCTGAGAAAGAACATCACCCCAGACGTTGATTGAACCGAGGCATGGCTCCTCCCATACCACCAAGCTGCGTTCTTCAGTATCGGATCCAGCCGCTATGACTCCTTGTCCCAACTGACTATGAATAAAATAGGAAGATCCGACAAATCGATGGGACAAATACCCCGCTCAGGTCCCGACTGCCCGTCCAAACAAGAGCTCGGGGCGCCACGTCCCCCCTGTATGGGGCGCCCGTCATCCGACCATAAAGCCAGCTGGTCCGAAGATGACTCCTCCACGTGCCAGGAAGGCGAAGTGGAACACGCGCGAGTGCCTTCACTCCTACGCAATCCAGGCTATGTGGACCCACTGCTATCATCATGCCCCTGGACGCGCCTCCACACCTGCCGTGTCCCCTTCCCCTTCTCACGCCTAGATCGTGCCGCCGATGACCCCTGCTAACCCCACGACCACCCATCGAACCATCCTCCTCAACGCCTGGAGAAGAAACAGCGATGACGGTCGGCCTCTCTTCCACGCCCATTGGCGTCTCTACCTGGGGACGAGCACAATCACTCTCGACGTGGCCATGAAGGCTGCATGCAACACAAAAGAGTGGAGTCCGCTCATACACAACCGGTTGCGAACGAACGCCATTAGGAAGTTGAAAGAATACCTCATGAAGTAGGGGTTTGCTAACGTCCACTTCAACCAAGACCCTAGCTACACTCGGCCTGGAAAAGGAAGCCATAGCGCGGTCCGTATAAAGCGGAGTGCCAAGACCAGAAGCGATGGAGAGAACCGTATTGGTATCAAACATGCAATGGGGCAGCCCGGGAAAAGCAACCCAAATAGGAACTCGAGGATCCTCTCTCATCGGCGAGAAATCCACCGAAGACCTAAATAACACCATCGGGACCCGTCCAACGAACCAACAGTCCTTTGAACGAAGCCGAAGAAAGTCGCTCTCGACATGCGGCCGTATGAGGACATGACGATCGTCAATGGCCTTCACTTCAATTAGACCCCTGAATCCCCGCGAACCAAGATCCTTCTTAATGGCCTCAATCGAAAGTCTCCGCCGAGCAAACTTTCCAATGAGGTCCAAGCCACAAGGCGCCGTGAGAGCCTCCATGTCCGACGGGGAGAAGAAGACCAACTTCCGGCCATCAATAGCAATGGCTGGACGGAAGGCAACCCTCGACGTACCCCCCCGAAGCCAAAGCGGAGTGGCCCACTACCGTAGCAAAAGAACACGCCAGAACACCCTTCCCACCGCCTGCCACCGTCGTCTGAACCGACGCAGCCGGATCAGCCGCCAGCGGCCCCCTAACGCAAGGCCGCTAGGGCTACCAGGGGCAGAGCCCCCCCCCCCGTTACCGGACCTCCCCCCGGTCGACACCAGACTCCCCCGCCTGAACCACCATCGTCGGACCATGGCCAGGGCGGAGCCCCCGCCGGAGCATCCATCCGCGTCCTAGACTCCGATCGCCAAAAAGTCGCTCGAGGGATGGCTCCACGAAATACGGATCTCTCTCTTTCTCTCTTTCTCTCTCTATATATATATTGGTGTGTTTTTGTGTCTTGTATGTATTATGGGAGTGTGGAGATTTCGAGAAAGAGGATGGGATTAGAGAATGGAGAGTGTGATTAGAGAGTGAGATTGAGGGAAGATTGAGAGAGTAGAGAGTGAAGGATGGGGGGAGTGTCACTGCTGAACAGCAGCAGTAGGAGCAGTAATCAGTCCCCACAGTGACTGATTTCAACAGTAACTATAGCAGCATATGCTGCTGCATTAGCAGCAGTTTTGAGGGGGACAGCCCCTTAGAGTACAGCAGTAGCAGTATACACTGCTACATAGTAGCAGTGTAGGAGGGGGAGGGCAGCCCCATTGGGCAGCCATGGGTAGCCATGGACAGCCCATTACAACCACCATTTCACCCATCCAATTGTTCATTCATTTTCCCCTTCATTCCATAAATTTATCCATCCATCTATCCATACTTCATCATTCACCCATTAATTCTTCCTTTATTTTCCTATTCCATTCATTCACTAAATCAATTCATTCATTCACCCTTCCAAACATTCATTCATTTACTCACATATCCACTTACCTATACAAATTTATTCATTCACCAATTCATTCATACATACACTCATCCACTCAATTCATTCATTCACCCATTCCATTCATTCACTCATTCATTCATTCATTCAAATTCTCTTTTCATTTCACCCTTCCATACATATCAATATCTTCATTAATTACATAAATCCCTATACCAAATTTAGTCCTATATGGTTATTTTGGGGTTGTGGGGTGTAATGTGGTTAGCTAGTATTTTAGAAGGTTAAGATAAGGTATTGTTAGGCTATGATAGTAAGGTAATGTGATGATAACCAACATGTGTCATAAGATGGGTTAGATGAGCTAGGTACTAGGATTTTATGGTTGGTAATGTTTAGGTAGGTTAGTGTCTAGCTATCCTAGGAAGCCTTGGTTAGTATTCCAAGGTTAGAGTGGTTTACCTTGGTATGTGCAAGGTATTGGTATTTACCTTGTGAAGGGTAAATGTAGGTAATGAGGTATAGTTAAGGTATTGAGTGTGACTTCTAAGATGGAGCTTAGAAATAGGTTGTTTGGTAGGTAATGACTAGATGAGGGTAGTTTAGGCTAGTCTTGACCCCCGTTGACCAAGAGTTGACTTTTTGACCGAAAGTCAACTTCAAGTCAACGCTTGACCTAAATCGACCCAAAACCAACCAGAGTTGACCAGTTGACTAAAAGTCAACTGTTAGTCAATTTGACTAGTTTGACTTAGGACTGACCTAGGGTTGACTCATGTTGACCAGAGTTGACTTTTTGATCAAAAGTCAACTGTAAGTCAACCCTTGACCCAGATTGACCTAGTTTGACTTGGATTGACTTCCTGTGACCTTGTTTGACCTTGGTTGTCCTAGTGTGACCTAGTTTAGCTTGGTGTGACTTAGTTTGACCTAGTTTTGACTTAGACTTGTATATCATGACTAGATTAGCTTTCCTTTCATTATTAAACCCAGTTGACTCATGGTATCTCATCTTTAGGTCTGTGATTACTCTGAGCATCTGTTCACCTTATCAGCTCAGGACCACAGGCGAGTACATTCACTGATAGTTTTTATTGTCTTGATATCTGCTATATCCGATTCAGTTGTAGTATCTTACTCGATTTCCAGTCACGATAGTTCACGGACTAGTATATGTTGGATCATGACATGAATGTTATTCCTGGACTTTCTTAGTATATTGGTACGCGATATTTCTTATTTTTGTACTGTATAGACATCGATTTGGGAGTGGGCTGGCCCCCTGTTTTTGAATCCCGTGTCATGACGTGTCATCTCCAGACATTATACTATTCGGGGTGGGGAATTATTAGGGGCTATGTGATCAAAGCCTCATGTCACTATATTCATGTGCTTGTGCTACCCTCGCCTCACATAGGGTGTAGCGAGATCTTATTCATGTGCTCGTTTTCTAGGTTGGCCGACATGACCTTTCCAGATTTTTATGTGATTGTCGGGCCAAGTGGATAGCCTCCCGTAACATTTCCCAAGCCGATCACATAATGCTCTAATAATTCAAGTCACATTTTTATATTTATTTATCATATGAGGCTAAGTTCTGTTCGGGAGAAGGGTTACAACCCCGATCCTTGTTTGGTTTAAGGATTGTAACTCGGCTTCTGAATAGTTCTCAAGTCATCCTATATATATATATATATATATATTGTCGTCCTATTCAGTACTTACATCTTGATATATATTTTCTGTTGATTTTGTCTTGTATTTCACATATTCTACATATTTTTATGCTATACTTTGATTGGAGGCTAAGTTCTGTTCGGGAGAAGGGTTACAACCTAGTCCTTGTTTGGTTTACGGGTTGTAGCTCGGCTTTCGAATGGCTCCCAAGTCATCACATATCTTTGTCTTGTATTTTATTATACTGTCTCTTATAGAATTTGTCAATTCATATGAAACTGCTGTTAGTATTTACACTTGCTCATTTTCTTGATAGGATACCGTTGACATATTACAGATGTTTCTGAGGCAGGCTGCTCGACCTACTATGGGGTCGAGACAGATAGAGACTTAGGCCAGGACTGTGGCCTGTTAGTTGAGCCACTAGACTTTGCATACCCAGAGTAGTATAGCTTAGTTAGGTTTGCCTGGACTGCGATCTAGCTTTTGTTTTAGACTGTGGTAGCTTATATTTATATTTGTGACTCTGTGATGTTGTTTGTTTCTCTCTAGCTGTGTTGGATGTTGAACTCATTTTCTATTTTCACATCTATCATATTTCCTTTCGTGTTATCTACCTTAGTTTTATCTTATGATTGAGACTGTATTTGCTATGTTATCTCCATTCAGAGTGTATATACTGTACATGTACCTTTATACTGTTTATTATAGTATTTGTAGATGACCTATACAGCGTTCTACCGCCGATTCTGCGGCGTAGGCTGGACATAACCACGTACTCGTGCCCCTAACTAGGGTGTGGGTTGTGACACGATTTTGTGGTGGCCCATGCAGGTCAGTGTCGCAAATAGTGCGATCTCGTAATGGTGCTCGACTTAGAGTACTAATTACGAGCCTGCGACTAGGACTAGGATCTAGAATATGATAAGAGTTACTCAATCACATTTTAGAAAAAATTCTGATCTTTTGATTACCATGACAACTCTTCTTGCATTTGAATTCAATTGTCCTCCTTTGATAATATCTTATCTTGTGCCATATTGATCTCTTGGGTTCAATTCGTCTTCAGGACGACAGTGACTCATTCTTAGGCAGCAGGGCCTAGTACAGTTCCAGAGAGGTCCGATCCTGTAAGACCTCCACCTCCGGCTACGGGAGTAGCAGTTGAGAGAGCAGCAGCCTCAATTCCTGCCCTTCAGACGGGAGTAGCAGCAGCAGTTCCAAGAGGTCTTCCACCTCTAGCAGCGGGACCATCCATAGTCATTCCTGAGACTCTTCCTCCGTAGCCTCCGCTAACGACTGATGCACAGCAGATGATGGCCCTTCTACAGCAGATGTTGCAGACCCAGAGGGCCCAGGCCGAGGCACATCACCGCCAGATATAGGTGTTACGGCAGAGTATGGAGAACTCCCACCAGCTGGCGATGGCAGCTGTAGAGAGGGTTGTACCGGGTATAATTCAGGGTGCCCCAGTTCAGTAGCAGGGTCAGAGAAGGCCTGGCACATGCCTCGATTTAGGAAGATGAACCCGAGGGACTTCAAGGTACCGAGGGTATCCTGTATGCGGATGACTGGTTGGAGGACGTCCAGAGGAGCCTGGAGTTAGTAGAGGTTTCGAGGGAACTATGGGTCACGCTGCGGTGAGTCAGTTCTTCGACATCGTCTTGACGTGGTTTCGCACGGATCCTCATACGTCAGTGAGAGGTTTGACATGAAAAACTTCAGGCGGCTCTTCAAGGAGAAGTTCTACCCGATGTGGCTCTAACAGCTCTGGAGGCCCAGTTCGTCGGATTGGTACAGGGGAACTCGTCGGTGGACGAGTATGCAGCAAGTTTTTCCGTCTGAGTAGGTTTACACCAGATCTGATCCAGAATGAGGGGTATAAGGCCACAAGTTCCGGAGAGGCCTTACTCATGCGGTTTGCACTCGTACTTTGGGCGACGCGATGCGACCTTCGAGCAAATACTGATGGAGGCGCAGAGAGCAGAGGAGGACTTCGGCCTCAAGCCGAAGAGGGGCAGCAATATTCTTGGAGCAAGCTCTAGTGTGGGGCCGACAAAGCGCCCTCACTTCCAGCAGAGACAGATTCAGCAGCAGCCTCAGTTACAGATTCAGCAGGCACCAGCACGTGCCTACCAGCACCAGGGACAGGGCCAGAGGTAGACTACTCAGTGCGGCTTCTACGGAAAGCCGGGACACAATCGGAGACCTATAGGAAGAGGTTGGTCGTATGTCTATACTGTGGGACGCTGGACCACCAGCTGAGGGATTGCCTTGCTAGTGGAATCCGAAGAGGCCAGGACAGAGTGCAGCATGCTAGAGGAAGCCAACAGGGACATGCTTTCGCCATGACAGTTGAGGGCACTCAGACAGTAGCAGGGCAGATTGCAGGTTCCCATCTTTCGATCTTATTTTCGTATTGCCTCCTTATAACTGTCTTGAAATTCGATTCCATCTGTTCCTTGATCGTTTGATATAAAAAAATTATTCTTGTGATACGATTTTTTTCTTCTGAAATAAGTCGTATGGGCTAGGTCGCCTCGATTATGAGATTTTAGAATCCTCTAGGGTCATGCTAGCAGGTATCGTGAGGACATATAGTTAGATTATGGACGTATTTCTCGGGTATAGGAATTTAAGGTTTTTGCTGCCAAGCAGCGACAATGCAAAATTTTAAATACCATGATTCTAGAGGTATGTACCTTAGTCGAAGACTCTGTGATTATCGTAGCCTTACTCACTAGCATGACGGAGATTCTGAGTATCATGGTTTTGGACAGACGCAAACGATTATCGAACTGCATGATTTTGAGATTCTGTTTGTGGGATGTTTGACCTATAAGGAGCACTACCACCTTAATTTTTGAGGATAAATTTTTTTTAAGGTGGATAGACTTGTAGCACCCAGTTTCTAATTGAGAGTAATTTTAAATTTATAATTTTAGTCATTTAATTATTGTCATTTAATTCATGCTTTGATTTTGGAGATTTTAATCATTTTAAATTTTTAAGCCATGACTTGTGATTTTGATATTACTAGTGAAACTCGAGAGACTGTTTGACCTAGAGCCTAACCATGTGATTAGGATATTTTCAGTATCATTTCTGGCCCAAGGATATTTGGTCATTGGACCTCTTTGATTTATTTTTTGATATTTTTGTATTGGTGATTGTGTGATTTGGTTTTTGATAGGTGAGATTTTGTGTTGGTTTCGTGTCCGAGTCGGACACGTAACAGTTTTTATTTGCAAGTGTTGTTGTTCCTTAAAATATTTTTATTTTGCTAAAAAAAATTTGGAAGTCTTTGAGAGGGATTATTTTCTGCATGTTTTTTTTTGGATTGCTTTGTTTTAATTTCGAGGACGAAATTTTTTTAAGGTGGATAGATTTGTCACCCCCATTTTTTAAGAACAGGGGTATTTTATCATTTTTTATTTTTGAATATTTTTTAAATTTATTTTATTATTTATGATATTGTTTTGGGGTTATTTGAGTCGGGTTCGAATTTCAACTCAATCCGACTTGTATCGGGGACCCGGGGTAGCTTTGACTCTAGTGGAACCCACTTATTAGTTAGACATGGCCCACATGACATTATTTTTAGTTAGTGGGTTAGACTAATTATTCATGGATAGGGTTGGTTTGATTAGAGACTTAAACCATGACTAAAATAGCCTCAACCTTAAACCCCTTTTCCTAATTTTAATTAAATAAGTCAAATGGGGGCTTTTAGTCATTTCTAATGGGGGACACATATGCCATAGGTGGCCGGCCACTTTAGGGGGGATAGGGATGAGCCATTTGATATTATCCACTCCATTTTCTTCCCTTTCTTCTCCAAATTTTGAGAGGAGCCTATATTCATTCCACATCAAATCAATCTATTTCTCCACTCAATCCCTTTCTTTTTCTCTATTTCCATCAAGAGGAGGAGCTAGCTAGATTTGGGGAGCTTCGGAACTCGTTCGTGTCCTTTTGGAGGTCTCTACGTGTCGGTGTCGTATCGAGAGAAGTTTTCCTAGATTCGATCAACCGGGAGTATAATCTCTTCTCTACTTCGTTCCTACATGCATTTAGGATTATTTTGAGCCCATACGAATGACCCCCATGGTTGTATCTCCATTTATGTCCATTTTGTGTCCATTTGGAGGTCATAGGAGTGTCCTTTGTGTTGTGTTCGTGTCCAAGTGGGAAACCCCCAATTTGGACACATAGTGTTTGTGATATTTGTGTTAATGATTTTATTAGTGTTTTAATCTCAGATTTTATATTGTTAGGATGTGTTCTTCATGGTATCATATTGTGTCATAATATATTATATATTTTATATATATATATTGTCATAATCTATATATATATATATATATATATTATATATATATATATATAATATATATATATATATAGTAAATAAATAAAAATAAATACATACATATATATATATATTATATATATATATTATATATATATATATATATATATGTATTTATTTATTATTTATTTTACTATATATATATATATATATATATATATATATCTATAATATAATATATATTATATATATTTTTATATATATATATATATATATATATATATATTATATATAATATATATATATATATGTATTATTTATTATTATTTATTTTTATTTTTATATATATATATATATATATATATATATATATATATATATATATATATATATTATATATATAATATTATATATATATATATAGATATATATATATATATATATTGAGATAGGGCAATAGATATATATTATATATATGAAAAGAGATGCGGAGTCCCGCTCCCTGTGGCGATTCCCGGGGCGACTCCGGCCGGGGGTGGACCTCCCTTGGTGGCCGGCCCCTTGGTGGGCGCCGCCTTGGTGGGCCGCCCCCTGGCAGCCCATGCCAACCTCCGTCGTTGGCCTTCTCCCCCCGCCGCCCCCGCCTCGCGGCGTTTCCCCCCGGGCGTCGCTTTCCCTTGGTGCCCGAGGTGCTGCCGCCCTCTCCCTCCTTATCGCCGTCGGCGCGCCCCGGCGTCGCCACCGTAGGAGCCGTCGCGGGTGGCTTGCGCGTGCAGTCGCCGAGTCTTCGCCCTCTCCCCCTTCCCTGGGTACCCCTCCGGTCTCGTCCTCCCTTCCCGGCCCTCCGTCGGGGCCGTGCCGGGCCCGTCTTCCCCGGCGCTTCACCCTCCTCCCCCCGTTGCGCCGCCCCTCGACTTCGACCTTTCTCCATTCAGTGGCCCGCCGCCCCGTCGGCAGCTCCCTCCTTGAGCTCACCGGCCCCGGCGGTCCTGGCGCAGTCCCCTCCTTTCTTGCCTCAGCCCTGTGAGATTCCCCCGCTCCGGTCCCTCTGCGGCGATCCACGGAGCCCCTGTGCTCGTGCCCCCCTCGTGGGCCCTTGTGGTCGCTCCACGGCCCCCGGGCATCTCCACCCCAGCTGGCGGTCTCTGGAGATCCCTCCCCTCCTCGGCGTCAGGCGGCCGTGCGGCGACCATCTCGCCGTCGCCGCCCCCTTCACCCCCGCGCCCCTGGCTGGATCCGCCTCTCCTAGCCATCGGATCTGGAGAAGCCGCCTCCCCGGCGTCGCCCCTCCCGAGCGCTGCATCTTCCCCTCCCCCTCCTCTCTCCGGCGTTCGCTCCGCCGGCGGTAGGCCCCTCCCACCGTCGCCCGGAGGCTCCCATCTTCCCCCCACCCTCTCCCGCCGGAGCCCATCTCTCGGCGTTCCCCCCTTCCTCTCCGTCCCGCACCCTCTTCGCCCGGAGGACGTCCCCGCCCTCCTCCCGGAGGTCGAGCCCCGCCTCCGCCCGCCCCTCCTTCCTCCGGGCGAGCGCACAACGCCGGCGGCGCATCCAGCTGGTCTCGAGCCGCGCGCTCGCCTGCTCGGGCTGCGAGCTCTGCCCCTCGGGCAGAGTGCCACCGGTCTCGAGCCGCACGCTCAGCAGCTCGGGCGCGCGCCCTGTCTTCCTCGGGCAGTGCTGCGTCTGGTGACGCGCGTCCCCCGCCGTCGGGCCCAGCCCCTCCCTTCCGTCGTTTTGCCTCCGTTTGCGCCGTGCTGGACCGGCCTCCACCGCCGGAGCCCTCCGGCTCCGGCGTCGCTCCGCCGCCTCCTCCCTACTCTTCGGCTCCCCTCTGCGACCTCGCCGCCTTCCTCCCCCCGGAGCTCCCCCGCCGGTGCTCGCCGCTTTCCTCCCACCGGAGCTTGCTCCGCCGGTGCGACCGCCATAGCTCAGCACGATGGGGGGGCCGAGGCTCCTCGAGCCGGCGCCCCACACCCTCCCCCTCTTCATGGTCAGCACGCTCGTTGGGCAGCGAGCCCTGACCTATCCATCCAATCGCTGCAGGCGGTGGGCCCCCCCCCCCTCCCGGTTGGGTTTCGAACTTTGAATTTTTAAATCTCTGAAAATTCGATTTTCGTTTCCACTCCCGACTATGCCCCCGCTCACCTCACCTTCAGATTTTCAAATTTCGAATCTTTGAAATTTCGAAAATTCACTTTTGCTTATTTTCTACCGTGTACTGCAGGATCCGTTTTGTGTGTTCCGGTCCTGCTTACGTTTGTAATGCTCGCTTCGAGCTTCCCTTTATGTTCAATAAAATGCTTATTTATATATATATATATATTTTTTTTTTATATAAATATATATATATATTGGTGTGTTTTTGTGTCTTGTATGTATTATGGGAGTGTGGAGATTTCGAGATAGATGATGGGATTAGAGAATGGAGAGAGTGATTAGAGAGTGAGATTGAGAGTCAGATTGAGAGGGAGATTGAGAGAGTAGAGAGTGAAGGATGGGGGGAGTGTCACTGAACAGCAGCAGTAGGAGCAGTAATCAGTCCCCACAGGGGACTGATTTCAGCAGTAACTGTAGCAGCATATGCTGCTGTATTAGCAGCAGTTTTAAGGGGGGACAGCCCCTTAGAGTACAGCAGCAGTAGCAGTATACACTGCTACATAGTAGCAGTGTAGGAGGGGGAGGGCAGCCCCATTGGGCAGCCATGGACAACCCATTACAACCACCATTTTACCCATCCAATTGCTCATTCATTTTTCCCTTCATTCTTCCATAAATTCATCCATCCATCTATCCATACTTCATCATTCACCATTAATTCTTCCTTTCACTTTCCTATTCCATTTATTCACTAAATCAACTCATTCATTCACCCTTCCAAACATTCATTCATTCACTCACATATCCACTTACCTATACAAATTATTCATTCACCAATTCATTCATACATACACTCATCCACTCAATTCATTCATTCACCCATTCCATTCATTCATTCAAATTCCCTTTTCATTTCACCCTTCCATACACATCCATATCTTCATTCATTCCACAAATTCCTATACCAAATTCAGTCCCATACGGTTGTTTTGGGTTGTGTGGGTGTGATGTGGTTAGCTAGTATTTTAGATGGTTAAGATAAGGTATTGTTAGGCTATGATAGGGTGGTTTACCTTGGTATGTGCAAGGTATTGGTATTTACCTTGTGAAGGATAAATGTAGGTAATGAGGTATAGTTAAGGTATTGAGTTTGACTTCTAAGACGGGCTTAGAAATAGGTTGTCTTGGTAGGTAATGACTAGATGAGGGTAGTTTAGGCTAGTCTTGACCCCCGTTGACCAAGAGTTGACTTTTTGACCGAAAGTCAACTTCAAGTCAACGCTTGACCTAGAATCGACCCAAAACTAAATCAGAGTTGACCAGTTGACTGAAATTCAACTGTTAGTCAACATTTGACTAGTTTGACCTAGGATTGACCCAGGGTTGACTCAGTGTTGACCAGAGTTGACAAGAGTTGATTTTTGACCAAAAGTCAACTATAAGTCAATCCTTGACCCAGATTGACCTAGTTTGACTTGGATTGACTTCCTGTGATCTTGTTTGACCTTGGTTATCCTAGTGTGATCTAGTTTAGCTTGGTGTGACTTAGTTTGACCTAGTTTTGACTTAGACTTGCATGTCATGACTAGATTAGCTTTCCTTTCATTATTAAACCCTGTTGACTCATGGTATCTCATCTTTAGGTCTGTGATTACTCTGAGCATCTGTTCACCTTATCATCTCAGGACCACATGCGAGTAATTTGCTGATAGTTTTTATTGTCTTGATATCTGCTATATCCGATTCAGTTGTAGTGTCTTACTCGATTTTTAGTCACGATAGTTCACGGACTAGTATATGTTGGATCATGACATGAGATATTATTCTGGACTTTCTTGGTATATTGGTACACGATATTTCTTATTTTTTACTGTATAGACATCGATTTGGGAGTGGGCTGGCCCCCTATTTTGAATCTTGTGTCATGACGTGTCATGTCCAGATCCATTATACTATTCGGGGGTGGGGAATTATTAGGGGCTATGTGATCAAAGCCTCATGTCACTATATTCATGTGCTTGTGCCACTTCACCTCACGTAGGGGTGTAGCGAGATCTTATTCATGTGCTTGTTATTCAGGTTGGCCGGCATGACCCTTTCCAGATTTTCATGTGATTGTCGGGCCAAGTGGATAGCCTGTCCCGTAATATTTCCCAAGCCGATCACATAACGCTCTAAAATTCAAGTCACATTTTTATATTTATTTATCATAGGAGGCTATGTTCTGTTCGGGAGAAGGGTTACAACTCCGGTCCTTGTTTAGTTTAAGGGTTGTAACTCGGCATCCGAATAGTTCCCAAGTCATCATATATATATATATATATATATATATATTATATATATATATAATATATTATATATATATATATATATAATATATTGTCGTCCTATTCAGTACTCACATCTTGATATATTTTATGTTGATTTTGTCTCGTATTTTACATATTCTATATGCTCTTATGCTATACTTTGATTGGAGGCTAAGTTCTGTTCGGGAGAAGGGTTACAACCCCGATCCTTGTTTGGTTTACGGGTTGTAGCTCGGCTTTCGAATGGCTCCCAAGTCATCCCATATCTTTGTCTTGTATTTTATTATACTGTCTCTTATAGAATTTGTCAATTCATATGGAACTGCTGTTAGTGTTTGTACTTGCTATTTTTTTGACAGGATACCGTTGACATATTACAGATGTTTCTGAGGCAGGTTGCTCGACCTACTATGGGGTCGAGACAGATGGAGACTTAGGCCAGGACTGTGGCCTGTTAGTTGAGCCACTAGACTTTGCATACCCAGAGTAGTATAGCTTAGTTAGGTTTGCCAGGACTGCGATCCAGCTTTTATTTTAGACTGTAGTAGCTTATATTTATATTTTGTGACTCTGTGATGTTGTTTGTTTCTCTCTAGCTGTGTTGGATGTTGAACTCATTTCCTATTTTCACATCTATATATTTTCTTTCCGTGCTATCTACCTTAGTTTTATCTTGTGATTGAGACTGTATTTGCTATGTCATCTCCATTCGTAGTGTATATACTGTACAGGTACCTTTATACTGTCTAGTTATAGTATTTGTAGACGACCTATACAGCATTCTACCACCGATTCTGTGGCGTAGGCTGGACGTAACCACGTACTCGTGCCCCTACTCAAGGTACGGGTCGTGACACGTTATACGAGCAACGATCTTTCAACCTGTCTTCTCTTAGTTGTCCTCCCTTTCTCTCCTCTCGTGATCAACGAATTAGAAAAAAATGCTCTTCTTTGGATACATATGATGGCCAGAGAATAGACGGTATATATAGTCTACGACAGGGACCGTGAGGAGAAATTAGGTTTAGGTCTTCTAACGGGTCTAGGTATCCCATGTTTGGCCCGAACACACAACCCAAGCCTGTTAACAATAGCTCGGTCCATTAAAGAGCTATTGTTGCACTACCTTCCTAATATCAAATTATGTTTATGGGCTCATTCTTATTATATGCTTATTTATCTCCCTATGTTAAGATAACGAATGTCCATTAATCAAAATAAGTTACTGACTACATTGATCGACTTCTTTTATCCTTAAGTAGTACCACTCAACTTTATTTGTCATGTAGGATATAATCCACCTACAAGGTTTACATGACAATCCTTATAAGTTCCTTAAGGGGACATCATCAACCCGATACATCGGAACATGGATTTCTTTTATAATCAATAGCCCATCATACACATAAGTCATTACCCAATTCATAGAGGTTATTGAGTCATTATGAATCTTACTCTTTTATGAATCAAAGTAATGCACACTACATATACATGTTTGTTATTATATCCAAATTAAGAGCACATGGATCCATAATAACAGAGGTATTTGTTCTCTTATATAGTCAGTACAAAGATAACAACCTCAAGTGGTCTTGTTCAATACACACAAAGTGTACTAGTATAAACCTAAAGTCAAGATAGACTAATGCCATATTACACTACAACCTTACCAATGGTTTGTCCAAATCCATCTAGGTGGTGAACCATTTATATATTCTACAAGGGACTAATAACATGATATTTTGTGTATCACCACACACTATATTATCTACAATGTAGAATATCAGACACTTGCATTAACATATAAAAAATATAAAATGCTAACATTTGCCCATTTGATTCTCATTCAAAAATAATAAAAATGTATAGTTAACATTTGCCCATTTGTATATACAAAAGATATGCTTTTAATATATAACCCTAACATAAAGGAGCATAATACTCTATGTTACAGTAGGATGACACCACTTGAGGTACCTAGTGAGGGTAAAGCCTCGGCTTTGGGCCAAGTCACAGCAGCATAACACTGCACATAGGCAAGTGGGCCTAAATTTATAGAATAAAGAGTGGTAGGCAGCACCAAAAAGAGGTTGGGCCTCATGTTACAGTAGTATGACACCACATAAGGTACCTAGAAAGGGTAAAGTCTCGGCTTCGCGAGCTATGTCACGGCGGCGTAACACCACAAGGTAGCAAAAGGCTTCATGATGGATAGTTTGGCACTACAAAGAGGCTGGGCCTCATGCTACAATGGTATGACACCATATGATGTATAGCCTCGACTTTGGGCCATGTCATAGCGGTGTAGCACCACAAGGAAGCGAAAGGCTTCATGCCAAGACTCTTTAAAAGAACTCACCTAGAGTGTATGGATAGAGATATAAGTTGTCTCTTGAGGGAAACCTTGAAGACACACAATATACATACACTGAAACAAGACTGGTGCAGGACCTTTAATGTGCAGCCAGAAGCACAGTTGATGCTCTTATGTGAGTGGGAATAATTGCAGTTATGGTACAGAATTTAAGGCTTCGTCTATTCTTGTATCATGTTGTTATTTAACTCATGTAAGTCCCCTAAATTTTCGGGATTATTTTTGAATTTTCTAAATGAATTATTTTTCGATAATTCATTTTGATTTAATTAATTTTGATCATTAAATGCTCGTTACCGTAACTTTTAATTTAGGAGCACAAGGCTAGTCATTTTCTTGAAACCAACTTCTCATGCGTGACCTACTCGAGACGCCCTACACCCATGACCTTCGTGTCCCACTCAGACAGACCATCTTGTGCTTTATTTTCTTCGCACAACTTTTGGATCAATTTAGGCCAATTAATTATCCACCGTAGATGTGACCTGACTTCCAATTTAATTTCGGGACCCGACATCGGTCCAATCCAATCGACCCAATATATGGCCCTGGCCTGTTTTGAGTCAACTATGTACGTGCAACTTGCGTGCCATCGATTTGATCTCCCTTGTGCTTCCATCTCATCCATGGTTTAATTTGGTTTAAAATAATTATTTAAATTAAATCTTTGCCCCAAGCTTGTCCAAACTTGGCCCATCACCCAATCTAATTTGGTGTATGCCCTATCATGACTACCCATACACACCACTATTGTATTTGTCTTTTTCCCTATACAAAATATCCTCTTCTTTACACAAATATCTTATTTTCTCTCTCTATTATATATATACAAATACAAATATATATATATATATATATATATATATATATATATATATATATATATATATAAAATATATATATATATATATATATAACACTCTCTCTCTCTCTCTACCAACACTCTACTCTCTCATCCATCACCATCACACACAAGCCCTCTCCCATGTACAGCCGATACTATCCACCCCCTCTCTCTAAATATCTCTTTCTCTCTCTTTCTATTCTATTAATAACTAACTCTCTCTCTCTCTCTCTCTCTCTTTAAAATCACACACATAAATTAATTTCTCTCTCCCTCTCTCATTTTTGCTAGCCCACTCTCAGCCGAGCCCCCATGGCCGAGCTCCCTCCCAGCAACCCGAGCTCCTCCTTCCTTCTCCCATGGCCGACAACACATTCTCCTCCTCCTTCACCATTCTCTCCTCATCATTTACAACACAACCACCACTCTCACCATCATCATCATCGAGCTCACCACCACAACCACCATGCATCTCCTCCACCACTGTCACGGCCACCCCGGCCGGTGACTGCCGCCGCACGCGCAGCCGCAGCAGCAACCAGCAACAGTAGCAGCAGTGTGCGCGGGCTGCCGTCGTGCGCTGCCGCTGCTGTCGGCCGTCGTGCGCCACCGCGTGGCCGGCCCCTCCACCACGAGCTCCCCCTCGGTCGGGTGCACCCTCCGGCGAACCCTCCTGGGTAGTGCCCTCCTCCCCGATGCGATACACGGGCGATTCGTACATTTGGACGAAATCCCGCCGTGACGCACGATTTCAAATTTAGAAAGTTTACCTCGTCTAAGAAACTTCGTGCACGATTTTCGAGAAATCTGACCGTTGGATCGACGATTTTTTTGATCCGTCTCAATCTCGGTATATAGCTCTTCACTCTCCTCAATTTTCGTCCGTTAGTTTTATCGTTTGATACATCAAAACCGGCCACCAAGTTGACGTTTAAATTGTGTATATTTTGGACAGTTTTGCGGAGCCAACTTCGTTGGTTCGTATCTCCTCCATCGCAGCTCCGTCTGGCGTGCTACTGGTTCCTATGCGAAGCTGGTATAACCCTCTTCCTGTCCCTTAAATTTTGTTTCATTGTGAGCACGTTTGGATGGTCGAATTCGACGCCAAAGTTGGTCGTCCAAATTCTTAATTTTGCACTAGTAAAATTCCATTTTGAATCCGGGACTCCGAATTCGATTTTTGACACCACCAGTAGACTCGTTGCATCGTTCTGGCATTTTTTTTCATATAAAGTTTGCTTAGTTTGGAGGACGTGGGCCCTGGCACGTATTTCGGTACAAAGCGGACCCCATAGTCCGGGTCAACGGGACTTTTTGATGCCGGCTCATCGAAATCCAATTTTGGATATACCGTTGAGTTCGTATCGTCATTCTTGACTCGTTGACATATAATTCACTAAGTTTTGAGGATATTAGCTCCGACATGCTTTTTCGTGCAAATCGGAATTTTAATGTCCTGGTCAACAGACCAATTTGAGATCGGGTCAACGGAATCGAATTCTGGATATACCGTTGGGTTCATATCGTCATTCTGGATTTGTGAACATATAATTTGTTAGGTTTAGTGGACTAGTATTCTTGTACATTTTTTCGGTGCAAAGCGGGTCCGACACGGACACCGTTTTTGACTCGAAATTACCTTTTTGCCCCTGTGTCCAAATTAGACTTATAGGCAGGCTATTGTAGCTATTTCGACCATTCTGGACACGTTGGTGATGGTTGTTTTACCATCCGACAACATCTATAGGTTTTCACCCTATTATTATAATCTTTCTCCTTTGGTTGTATTTTGAGATCCATCGATTCCAGTAATTTCACAACCACTGAAATTGAATGTGTTGACTCTGTAGATATTTATAGAGACTAGCTTTGACCCTGTTTGACCATGGTTGACTACTTTGACTGAACGTCGAAGTAGAGTCAACACATGATCTAGGTTAGACTAGTTTTGACCTTGGTTGACCATAGTTGACTATTTTGACCAAAAGTCAACCGGAAGTCAACCGTAGCCTAAAATTGATTAGAACTGGACCGAAGTTGTCCAGTTGACCCAAAAGTCAACTGCTAGTCAACGTTAGTCAAGTTTGATCTAGAGTTGACCTAGGGTTGACCAAAGTTGACCAGTTGACCAAAAGTCAACTGTAAGTCAACCCTTGACTTAGATTGACTTAGTTTGACTTGTCTTGACCTAGTTTGACTTAGTATGACTTGATTTTACTTCCAAACCCTTATATTGATATAGTATTCCACCTATAGGTCCTCGAGGCACTATTCTTGGACTCAGTCGACTTATCCATCACATCACAGGCGAGTACATTCTCTGATAATATTTTTGTTTTATGATATCGTCTATATTTCTTGTATTTAGTGTAGATATCTTTCTTCTCTTGATACATTGTTCACACGGATTGATATTTCTCTGGATCCCGTCATGAGATGTTATTCCTCGCTTTCCTTGGTATGTCTTGTGCAAGTCTTTCTTGTTCCTTATGCATTGTATAGACACGATTCCTGCGAAGGCTAGCTACCCTCTCAGAGAATCGCACGTCATGATGTGTCATGGTTAGATCCACTATACTAGTCGGGGGAACGGGGAGTATTAGTGTAGATATGTGGTCAAAGCCTATTGTGCGCCTTGTGCACCTATTGATTGTGAGTGTTGATC
The DNA here is from genome assembly GCA_029216955.1 of Iris pallida. Taxonomy (NCBI): domain Eukaryota; kingdom Viridiplantae; phylum Streptophyta; class Magnoliopsida; order Asparagales; family Iridaceae; genus Iris; species Iris pallida. Next base: position 7,337,795 of record JANAVB010037818.1, on the reverse strand, counting down.
ATACACCCCACATGTGGTTAGCCAGGCCTGTTACTATTGTACAATGTCCCAAGCCGGCCACATATTGTAGCTAGTGCTCACACACCTAGATAGATTATTCTTGATTCTTGTACATGCCATGATCAGTTTTACTTGCCTTGTTCTAGCTCTAGATTTACAGTTTACCTTGCCATGATACTCACATGTACATTTCATGATTTCTTGTATATTTACTCTATTTACTGCTACATTTTTAATATCGTCTAATTAGAACTGTTATTTGAGATTTGTGCTCGTTCCATCCTGACTGGATATGTTGACAAAATTTTAGGAGTTGTTATGCCATTATTGGACTTCATGATGTTGCTAGCTGAGGTGGATCTCACTATTCTTCACCGTGAGTTGTCTCTCAGGAGTTCTAGGCCTGGTATTATTTAGTTTTATTATTGTTTCCTTCTGTTTATTTTTGTCTCATATGATCCTTGTAGATTCTAGTTATTCTAGTGATATTGTTATTATTTCTTGTCTTATCTTCCTTAGTTTTCGTGATGTGACATGAGTATATTTCTAGTTATGGATCTTTAGATATTGTAGTTAGTATAGGTTACTTGACAGCTCTACCGCCGATACTGCGATGTAGGCTGGACGTGGCCCATATATTCGTACCCGTATATCCGGGTGCGGGTTGTGATAACTCATGTGGGAAGATTCAAGTCGTAGCGACATCTATCATAATTCATGATGGACAGTCACTGTAGGGAATGCTCAACCCATATATTGTGATATGTAGGAGATTATTGGTATTTTTGCCTTTGGAAACTAAAAAATTAGTCTATATTGCTCATACCAAAAAATTAGTATCTCAATATATAGCTTTATTTGTGTTGAGATATGCACATGAGGTGTGGTGGGGAACATGGGTGCCGTGCAGGGGTATTTTTCTAGTAGGAAAAAGGATTAACTCTTTAAAGAAGTATTTATACTTTTTATCATGCTCATAGGATTATTCCCTTAGGAGCTAAACCCCAAAAAGGCTTAGCGACTTGTATTCGGACTCGGGCTCAAGGGCACAAAGTGTCACTTTGTTGGCATACTTTGTACATAGCATATCAGCGTTGGCGCATGGCGCTATGTGCGTTGTTGTTGTGCTCGTGTGCTCGTCTTATACGCGAGTCACATGCCCAGGCACATGGGCTCGATGCATGGGCGAACACATATGTGGGTGCATGCATAGGTGCATGTGCGGCTGTGCGAGGCTATACACGTATGTGCATTTATGCGCATATGCCCCTATGGGGCAGCGCGCTTGCACTGCTACGTATATACGTGGTTGCGTGCCTATGTTATTGGGCGGTTGGACGTGCAGGCATATAGGCTGACGGGCTATTGTGTGCGTGGGCACTGTTGGCTGTTAATTAGGTTGATCGGAAGATTTGAGCAGTTATGGAAAGATTTAGTCTATTATTCAGATCCATTTTTTGTGGAATTTGAATTTAATTCAGTTATATCTTTCCATTATTCGCTCATTTCTTTTAACAATCAGTTGGCTGCCAGGATTAGGGTTAATGCTTCCATCCAACTCTATAAATACTCTCTTTGTGCCTTCTTTGAGAGCTTACTTCGAAATTGAAAGACGAAGAGAGTTGTGTGGCAAAAAGAGTTTTGTGACGAAGAGAGTTGTGTGGCCGCTGCCTTCAAAGTCCAGAGGAGTTAGGCGAGTTCGTACATGAGGTGTCAGTAAGTATTCCAAATATTCCTTTAGAACTAGCTGGTTACTGGAAGCAGATCACGGTAGGGCAAATCTTGCTTTGAGCAACGGTAATTTTCATCACCCCAGTAGAGTTGCATTTCTCTCTTCCTTCTTCTTCTTCTTCACGATTGGCTTAAAAAAATTATCAGAGAAAACTTGTTTGTGATACGTCTCTAAAATCCTATGAAATTAGAACAAAGTAAATTTATTTGCAAGAGGTCTCTAATTTCTGATCGTTCTTTCATCTAAGATTTGTTTCGGGAATAACAATAATTTATTTACAAGAGGTCTCTAATTTCTAATCGTTCTTCCATCTACGATCTGTTTTGTGAATAACAACAAGTGGGTTCGGCTTATGTGTGTAGACATACGTGAGTATGTCGCAAAACTCATCTCTATTCACTTGCGACTGTGAAACAAAACTCAACTACCTGCAGTGGCATTGTGTCGGTCATGATTAAGATTGTTCCTCGTAACATCTCAACTTCCAATATTAATATTAAGCCAGTCCTGCTTAGGATCGTTACTCGCCAAATTGGTACTGCTTCGTACTTGAATCCCCTTATTTGCAGATACCTCACCAGTTGACATGCTCCTTCAGGAACTAGGTCACTTATGAGTCATACTCACAGAAATTCCTCGTATAGAAATTGCCAACAAAACCAGCATAACGAAGACTCTTATTACTAGCATAAAGACGAAGCTCTGGCCTTGGTCAAAGAAGTTGTCTCTGCTAAGACTAAAAAGTTCCATATTCGTTTAGGCGAAGAAGTGTTATGACCAACAACTCAAAGGTCCATAGAAATTCTAGTGCAAAGGATCGCCAAAACTTCCCAGTCAACAAAAACTATCAAACTTTTCCAAATGAAGAACAATACTTCTGTCAGACTGAACGCTACTACCAACTTAATCTTCCTACACTCATAAATCACAAAAATTTCATATTACGCAGAATGTAGTTGTCTGCACAAAAATGATGAAGCTTCACATGTGTCAAAATTGTTCATTCAAATGACTCCTGGTCGAAGAAATGATAGTTATCAAGCTCATCAAAGACATTGAGTTGGGGGTGAGTTTGCCCGCCCCCCGCCCTTCTCCCCCCATTAGCAAACACACCCCTCTGAGACAACTACTTCCAAGAACTCAAAGTTTGCCCGTCTCAACTCGCTCTCCCTAGAAGCACCTAGCCAAAAAAGTATTAAAATGAATGCTCCTTCGCGAGAACATGCAAAAGGATAGAGTGATTTGGACTCTTTATTTGAGAGTAGAAATGATTTTGTAATAACCAAGTTTTTTTTAGTAGAGGAGAGATAATACGGAAAATACAAAGCGATAAAGTGATTTTAACTTTAGCCTTAATGACCGTGAAGTTTGAATTATTTGTATTGGAAAGCTTGAACTATTAGAATATAAACTCTTCGTTGTCTTAAAAATTATAAGGATATGATAAGATACATATAAAATTACAAATATATTTGGGAGATGCTTACATAATTCGTCCATTTCAATTTCATCTTACTTGACTGATAATTGATAAGATTGAGAATTAATTATTATTGGTCTAGCTTTGAGGTTTCAACTAATAGGTTGTGGTTTGAGGAATGTCACTTAGATGTCATAATTTAAAAAATATTAGATTACCAATATGTTAGAATAGAATAGAATTAGGGGATTACATGTACATCTTCAAGGTTCAAATAAGACTTTTTAGATGAAGATAAGTTCTTTAGAATTATTCAAGAGTTATGCTCCTAGAATAGGACGATGAGTTATGATGAGTCTCGAAATTCTAATTGAAAGATTCTCGATGAGCTAAAGTTGGCAAAGTTATATTAGCAATTTTGAAAGAAGATTTGTATATTTTAAAGATAGAATAAATTGCAATAATAATAGGTAATTTAAGGAAAACAAAAATTCGATTGGAATAAATTTATATAAGTGCCTGTTAGTCCCGGGGCTTGATCAAACATGGAAAAACTGATGCAATCGAGATCTGAGATGTCACACAAAAACTTTGCAGTGATCAAACTCAAGATCTACAATGGTACAATAAAACAAAGAGCTAAATTACAATCTGAAGGAGGGAAATAGAGAAGAGAAGATCTCTCGTTCTTCCTTGCAAACGTGTTGCAATTGGGACAGAACGAGTTACAATAATCTGGAGGAAGATTAGAAGAAGAACAGTTGCTGGGGTGTCAAAACACCGTTGCTCAAAGCAAGATTCGCCCCACACGATCTGCTTCCAGGAACCAGCAAGTTTGAAGAACTTGTGGAACGCTCGAAGTCACCTCTGTTCTGACTCCTCGGATGGACTTATAATGGCGGCAGCAACTCTCTCTCTCTTTCTCCTTTTTTGACTCGTATTTTCGTAGTAGTCACAAAGGAGGCCAGAAGAGAGTATTTATAGAGAGAGGATGGAAACCCTAGCCGCCTCTTCAGTTATGGAAAGATTGAAACAAATCCCAAAAGATAGCAACGAGATTTAATTCAAATCCTACGAAATTAATTCAAATCCCACAAAGATAGGATCTGATTTAATCGCATTGATTCAGCCTTTCCATAACTGATTTGTAATCTGCACAGTCAGCGGATCCCTCCATGCGGCAGCAGCAGCAGCCTGGCCGCATGAGCCTAATGGCCACATGGACCGCATGAGCCGCATGAGCCGCATGGACCGCATGAGCCGCATGGGCCGCATAAGCCGCATGTGCCGCATGAGGCCGCATATGAGCCGCATAAGACCGCATGGCCGTATATGAGCCGCATATGAGCCGCATAAAGACCGCATGACTGCTGACGTGCTAAGTGCAAAGTGTGCCAACAAAATGCCACATTATGCCTCATGAGCCCATGAGCCCATGAGCCCGAGTCCGAGTCCGAGTCCGAGTCGCTAAGCCCCTTTGGGGCTTAGCTCCAAATGGAATTAATCCAAGAGAATGACAAAAGCATTAATGCTTAATCCTTGGAGCCTTATTCTTACCTCCTTATAAAATCACCCACATGGTTCCCTCCTTAAGGTCACCACCCCATGTGCATCTCTCAACAACACACCCAAGTATATATGTTGAGATAACTCATGGTGCATTTCCGATGTGGGACTAAAATTTATAAGGCATGTTGAGAGCAAGCTCTCTCCATGTAAAGAAAGCACCAACAGTGCCTAAGGTGACCAATTTGAGAGCTTTCTACTTTGACATAAAACCTTGTGTTTATATATAGTGTTTCATCAAAAAAAAAAAAAAAATATATAGTGTTTCATCAAAGGCGGGTAGAAGTAGAGGTGGGTAGAAGAACCGGAGAAGTAGTAAATAATGAATAGGTTTAACACATTGTTGAGAATTAAAGGTCAGTAGAAGGAAAAGGAATTGAAGGATATTCTAACAACCAATAATGAATAGGTTTAACACATTTTTGAGATTACGATAAAACAAAAATTTGTTATTAAAATGAAAGTTTTGGCGAATAAGAGATTGATTTTAATTAAAGCTATGGTATTTATATGCCCTTAGGGATATAAAGACTTTGATAAGGCAATATTGATGTTTTCTTGGAAATATAAATTTGAGGATTCTGATAACAATGGATCTATAGAATATTGTAAACTTAGTGATAAGGAAATTTGGATGGTCTTGTACTTAAAATTTGACAATTAATTTATCCGTCGTGGTTAGTATTGAAGTTTTGATTATATGGTAGGTTAGATCAAAAAAATAACAATATAAGGATTTGACTACGTAATTATCAAACGTGTGTGACTTGAATATTAAGGATTAAAATTTAAAAAAAATAAATTTAGAGGATAAATTTTGAGTGTTGGATTTAATTTTAAAACTTTTGAGAAGACCTCACTCAATAGTATGTTCTTCTATTTATATGGGTGGATTCAAAGATGGGTAGAAGCCTCGAGAAATTGTGGTTACTTGTATAAAGGAATTTAATTGGGTGTTGGTTGAATTAAAAATTTTGAGTATATTTTGGTGGAGATTATGATAGAGTGGATTTTTAAATATAAAATTAAACTGTGGATAAACTTAAATTTTGAGAACAAAATTTTCTATAGGTTGCAAATCCCTTGTCCCAGATTTTGACTTTTTGGATAATTGTTTTTCTTTTTAAATTAAATGAGTACAATAGATATTAAGGAAACCATGTAATTGAAATGAAAAATAACTAGGTTAGCTAAATTCCCAAAAATTAAAGGTTAATACAAGATTTCATTACAAGCATATTGGTCATTTGTTTTAAATTAGTAAGTAAATAAAAGAAATCAGATAATAATAAATATAAATACATGAATAATTTGACGTATTTATAATGGAATCCTAATCTAAATGGATTATCATCAATTTATATGTAATCATATCAATAAATCAGTCTAGCTAACAATCTATCTATTTAGTTACTTGAATATCTTGCCTTCTTCAATCCTAAGCTTAATCGATTTTTTTTCGATTCTAACCTATATGCAAAGAGCCAACTATGATTATATATATATATATATATATATATATATATATATATATATATATATATATATATATAAGTCCCGTGGCCGTAGCCCGTTGGGAACGGTGGAGCATCCCGGCGCAGTGGCGCGGGTTCGAGCCCCCTTGGAGGCATGCCTCCCAACACCATTAAGAAGTGGACACCCTCAAAAATATATATATATATATATATATATATATATATATATATATATATATATATATATATATATAATAGAAGAGTGGACTCTCACCAGATGAAGATCACCAGGTGGTCCCCGGACTTTAACACCAAAGTGGACTCAGCCACGGTTACGGCTTGGGTGACCCTACCCAACCTCCCTTGGTTTGCTTCGTCCCCGCGGCTCTCAGGCGCATTGCCAACTCTTTCAAGACGTTCATGGCCTCCGCTCCCGAGACTAGCAACCTATCTAAGGCTCACTATGCCAGGATCTGTGTTGAGCTCGATCTCACCAACGAGCCTCCCAATCAAATCCTAATTGATCTAGACAGCAAGACGCGCACCCAGCAATTAGTTTACGATAGCCACATCATTTTCTGCAATCACTGCCACCTGAGAGGGCACCTCACAAAATATTGTTTCTGCCTCCACCCAGAGCTCAAGAGGAAGCCTGCCTGCAAAGATACAACGGTCAACGAGAGCAGGAAGCTTAAGCCTCAGACGCTCTCCCCCCTACTTCCACTACCAAACACCCACATAAGGTTCGAATCCAACAGAGGTGATCCAGGCACATCACCAGGAGGCGCGATGGTCACCTACAAGCCCCCAGCGCCTATCATCTCGAATCAGTTCAATGCTTTACTAACAGAAGAGACAGAAGCCACCCAGGAGATTGCCCTCCTCGAAGGATCATTCGCGGCCCCCGAGCCGGAGTCAGAGATGGTGAGCTCGAGAGAACCATACCCGAAGGACAAGGGGGAGAATCCCCCAGACCCGAATCCCGGATCAACAGAGCCCTTAGCTACCCACCTTTCCAATAATAAAATCCCCGGTGCTGAAGCATATGAGACCATCGGTGATGAAGCCCTTGCTATCTTGGGACCAGAACAGGTCCTTCGGGGACAACAGGTTATCGCTGCTGGATACCTTCTAACCACAGAAGATCCAACAGGCCACAACGAAGACACCCTCCGTATCCCTCCCGAGGAGCCCACCCTGGACTCGGTTGGAGAATTGCTTAACCACGCCACGGAACTACCCCCCCCACACCTTCCGAGAAGCCCGTACACGACATTACCAGCTTAATGTTTGTCGAGACTACTTCCTCCAAAAAAAGACAGAACAGAACGGAGCATCCGAGTCATCAGCCATGTGCACCAGGTCCGCAGCCAAGCGGACCAAACATCACCCCCCCCAAGCATCATTTAATATTTAACATCCTTTTCTGGAATGTTCGAGGTCTGGCAAACAAACCCACCATGAGGCGTCTTGTCAGTCTCAACAAAATTCACAAGATTGACATCCTGATCATCCTTGAACCTAAAATTCCCTCCAAGAGAATCAAAACCATACAGTTGCAGTTAGGCTTCACTACAGCCATCGCTGGTAGACATGACATCTGGATCCTCTGTTCAAACAATGTCAATATCGGAGTCATCCAGGATTCGAAGCAGGTTCTCTCTTGCTGGATGGAACACCTTTTGATCCCTAAGCGAGCCATACTGTCAATGGTCCACGGCAGTTGTGATATCGCCGAACATAAATTTCTCTGGAATAATCTCATCGACATCCACCACAAGCACATTAACCTCCTCTGGCTCTGTATTGGGGACTTTAATGCTATTACATACAGGGAAGAGAAGACTGGCGGCCGCCCTCCCCCCTCACGTCGATGCAAGATTTTAACAACTTCATCTTTAACGCCCACCTCTCCCCTCTTCAGTTCAACAGCAATGTTTTACCTGGTGCAACATGCAGGAAAGCAACCGACGGTAATACTCTCGTCTTGATAAGGCACACACTAACGCCCTATGGAAGGGATCAGGGATCACCTCTAAACTATCTCACCTCAATTTTACCGAATCGGACCACTCCCCTCTTCTAGTCGAAGTTAAAAGCAAATCCACCCAGATCAGAAAAACCTTTCGCTTCCTTGACTTCTGGAGCGAACACCCTCAATTTAAGTGCACTGTAGAGGAAGCTTGGGCCCACGAGGACTCTGCCAACCCGCTTATCAGACTGGCCAACAAGGTCAAGGCCACGAGGCATGCCCTTTTGATATGGAGCAAACAGGCATATGGGGATATTTTTCAGGCCGTTCGTGTCGCAGAGGATGATTTCACCCGTACCGAAACTCTATTCGCGATTAAGCGTTCACCGCCGGCCAGAGCGGCCCTTAATCTCACCAAAGCTATTCTCAAATTCTGGCTGAAAGTTGAGACCGAATTTTGGAAACAAAAAGTGAGGCTGAGATGGGACAGTGACGGGAACAAAAACTCGAGCTATTTCTATGCCTGCGTCAACGGTCGCAGACAAAAACTTAACCTGCATCAGATACCCGACGAATCAGGGAACATCATCAAAGAACAACGGAGGATTCAAGTGGCTGCTGCTAAGTTCTACTCCCAGTTGTTTACCAAAGAAATGATATACAGAGACAACTCCAACCTGGTAGAGATACCTCACCTCATCAACGATGATGATAACAACCGGCTGGAACTCCTCCCTTCCGAGAACGAGGTGAAAGACGCGGTGTGGGCACTTGACGAACATAGTGCGCCAGGTCCCGACGGTTTCTCAGGTGTATTTTTCTGTACCTGTTAGGAGATCATCAAGTATGACATCCATGAAGCAGTCACAGCCTTCTTTTAGGGAGCAACTTACCCCAGAGCCATATCGAGCGCCAAACTGATCCTTATCCCCAAAAAAGATAATCCGAAGACATTTCGGGATTTCTACCCTATCAGTCTCTGTACTTTCACTAACAAGATCATTTCCAAAATCATTGCCTCCCGCATGTCCGAAATTCTCCCCAAGATAATCTCTGAGGAACATAGTGGATTTGTCAAGGATAGAAACATCCAAGACAATATCATGCTGGCTCAGGAGCTCATCACCTGCATGAAGTTTCCAGCGAGGGGGGCAACATAGCCATCAAACTGGACATAGAGAAAGTGTATGATAGGCTAGATTGGCAATTCATGATCTGGGTTCTCTGGGCCTTCGGATTTTTAGAAATGTGGACCAACATAGTCTGGAGATCAATCAACAACTCCTGGTTCTCAACGGTCGTCAACGGACAAGCTGACGACTTTTTTAAATCCAGTCGCGGGGTTAGGCAGGGTGACCCGTTATCATCCACCATCTTCATCATCGCGGCAGACGCTTTGAGCAGACAGCTAAGTTGTATGACTAGAGCCCCGAACTTTCAGCACTTCCACACTGTCAGTAGTTACCCAATTATTACTCATCTGGCCCACGCTGACGACATCCTTATTTTCTCCTCGGAGGACGTTGGATCGATGGAGGTGGTCCACAACACGCTCAACAAATACAAAATGTGCTCTGGCCAGAAGGTCAACCCCGCCAAGAGTGTGATCTACGTCCATCACAACATTAAGAGAGATCAAGCGGCCAACCTGTCCAGTATTACCTCTTTTGCCGTCGATCACCCTCCGTTCCACTACCTTGGGTGTCCGCTTGTGTACGACAAATCTAGCGCTGGCATTTTTGAGAAGCTGATTAATAGAATCATGAAGAAAATTGAGGGATGGCGCAATGCTACTTTATTTCCGGGTGGTAAGATGATCCTTATAAAACATGTGCTCACCTCCGTCCCTATTTATATCCTGGCTGCGTGCTCCCACCCAAATAAAGTTCTCTCTTCGCTTGAGAGCATCATCTCCAATTTCTTTTGGGGTTACAGTGATGGCCTCGACAAATATCACTGGGCCAATTGGGATTCCATGGCTAGGCCTACAACCGAGGGGGGTCTAGGATTCACCAAACTATCCAACATTGTGGACGCCTTCTCTATGAAGCTGTAGTGGAAGCTTCGTTCTAGTCAGAACTTATAGACTAAATTCATGAAGGCCAGGTACTTCAAACATATTCATCCATTGCTGGCTATCGCCAACAGCCGATCTTCCGCAGCTTGGCGGCGTATTCTCACGGGACGAGCCATAGCTGAACTGGTGATAAGGCTCCAACTGGGTAACGGCAAATCTTCGACCTTCCTGGAACGTTGGGCAGGAGACACCTTGCTCCTCAGCCTCCCGACATCTCCGGGACACATCAAGATCAAGGATTTGTGGGACCAACCAGGGAATGATTGGAATTGGTGTAGCACCCAGTTTTCCAAATGAGGGTAATTTTGAAATTTTGTGTTTATAATTATTTTAATAATGATATTTAATTCATGATATAATTTTTGGTGATTTTAAATTATTTTAAAATTATTTAAATCAATGACTTGTGGTTTTAACGTTTTGCTAGTGAAACCCTAGAGACTGTTTGACCTAGAGCCTAACCATGTGATTATGATATTTTAATATCATTTCTGGCCTAAGAATATTTTGTATTTGACCTCTTTGAATTATTTTGATATTATTTTATTATTTATGATATTGTTTTGGGATTATTTGAGTCGGGTTCGAATTTCATCTCAATCCGACTTGTAACGGGGACCTGGGGTAACTTAGACTCTAGTTGGACCCATGCATTAGTTAGCCATGGCCCACATTTTAATTAGTCATGTTAGAAAGATTGGTCATAATCCTAATTATTAGGTTAACCATTTAGAGTTTTTTTATTTGACCCTTTTATCCCCAAACCCTAACCAAAATTGTTTTAAACACTTGTAACTAAGGGAGGGGCAAACTTGTAATATTCAATGAGGGGGGATATAACCATTGTGGCCGGCCCTAATAGGACTCCCATCTCATTTCCTTTCTTTGAGAAGTCTTCTTCCCCAAGTGCTCTCAAGCTCTCCTAAGGAAGAAGCCTTTCTCCTTGGATTTTCTCTCCTTTAGGTAATATTTCCTTCTCTTTTATTTTTCCATTTTGCATTTAGGAAAGTTTTAACCATAGGAATGACCTCCATTGTTGTGTCCCTATTTTGTGTCCTCTTGTGTCCATTATGTGTCCTTTAGGGATTTCTATTGTATTATTGTTGTGTCTTGTGTTCATGGGGAAAACCCCCAAACTTGGACACACTTTATATTTAAAATATTGATTAAATGAATTATTTCATATTAAATCTCAGATTTGAATATGTAGAGATGTGTTCTTGAGTACTTTATATTTTATTCATGTATCTCTTATTGATGTGTTCATGTTACATATATAGATTTGTGTAAATATATTGTAATGAGAGTGTACCTATATTTATATATGTAATAAATGGTTCATGATGATTATAATCAAGTTTGTGAGTGTGGTTCCTCATATTATTATTGTCATTATTGTTGTGGATAATTAGGATATATATTGTGTATTCTTTTGGCTCAAACTATCTAAATTCGTCATGATTTTTATCCACGTTTTTAATTTCAGCCCTAACTTAGAAATGTCATAACTTCTAGCTCAAAGCTCGGTTTAATCTTCCGTTTTTTTAAAAGAAGCGTATTAAAGTTAGATTTCCAAAACATGTATTGATAGGACTAATTCTTTCTGTAACTTACTGGAGAATTATTTGAGTGTCAGCTGTACGAAAGACAAACGCGTTCTCGGTGTTTTCGCGATTCCGGGAGTTTCCGGAAACGAAAACGCAATCCGTTTGAAGTTTCGGAAAGCTAACACATAGATCTATAACATACTTTAATCCTAGATTTTAATTCATGCTGAGATGGTATAGTATTGATTATTAGTAGGAGTTACTATTCGGCATATACATTTTGTGCACCCTTGTGTGTAATATAATGTTCTATTTGATTTTAATCCATGTTAATGTATATACATTATGTAATTAAATAGAGAATGCAAGCATGAGTAAATGGTTAAATAAATGATGTATGAGGTGTAAGTATCCTATCTAATGTAAGCATGTATAAGTATGGCTTGTAATGAATATGTAGGTTCCATAGTATGTAATGTATGGTGCTTATAGTAGTGCAAGAGAATAAATGAATGATGAATGAATGCAAGCATGAATGTAATATAATAATAGATGTAATGTATGCAATATACAAGTTAATGAGATGTAATATTCTATGTTAACACAAATCCTATATTACCTCATGTACCCCCTTACACTATGTTGACACTAGCACACTTGACACTTTGTTCACTTACACTTTGACACTCTTTGATATGTATACACTATGTATGCCCATTTAACCCTCACTTGCCCCTTTGCCATGTTCACATACACACACATAGCCTCTTAAATAAGTATTTATGAATATAGTTAACTTAGCTATGTATGTATATTATATATATATGTTAGCATATTGTGTTGTAATATATAAGTTTATATAACCATTTGAAATGCCATAATTATAGACCTAATGTTGAATACCAATATATGCATGTGTATATATGTGTAGACATATATAGCTTAAAGTAATAGATTACCTAGTGTATATCCAATGTGAATTCTTGCCTATTTGAGTATTGAATAATTGCATGCTATATAGAGTTGGGTGTATGTTGGCTTGTATTGCCTTGTATTGATGTGTGCTTGCTAGGATAGTCTTGGTTAGGCCTAGTAAGACTTGCTGGGTTAGGACATGACCTAGTTTGACTAGTACAGTTGACCAAAGTTGACCAAGGGTTGACTTTGGCCTAGTTTGACCTAGATTCATGTAGAATGCATTGTAGTGCTTTATATTACCCTTCTGGACATGTTATGACTTGTGCTGTTCTAATTAGGAGCCAGACACCTCTTCTCGGATAGTATCTTTATCTTGGACATTCAGATATCAGGCGAGTACATTCTCTGATCATTTCATATCTTGTTTAGGATTATATTTCCTGCTTTAGATTACTTTACATGATGCTGACACGTTGGAAACACGGATTAGTACTATATGGATCTTGTTGTACGATGTTATCCCCTTAGCGGATACATCGGATATTCGTGTTCGTGTACTTTATCGTGAGCATCTTGTACTTCTTGTATTCGTGACATTCGTGTACAAATCGTATGAAATCGTGTATATTCATGTATTCACATGATCTCGTGTACGACTGTACTTCATGTGCAATAACATAACTTAGCTTGATCCTTGTGTATTGATTGGGGCGGGGGAGTAGAAGTGGTTATATAATCAATCCAGTAGATTTCTCGTGTACAACCTCTGTAGATTACTCATGTACAACATCGTACCGTTTACATAACCATCTTGTGCTCTGAATCACTAGTCACTGATAGTTCTCTATATATTGTAGCTATTTACTTACAGTCTCTTTTTTTCATCATGTTATTTCTTCAGATCCTGTATCTTACTCTCTAGCATGTTTATATTTTCTAACCTGTTATGATATTGTTGAGATGTACTGTACTCGCTCCTGTCCTGACTGGACCCGTTGATAAATTTTACAGATAGCTTGGAGATTGCCTGCTATCCTAGAGGAGACACATTAGAGGTTGTTTAGATAGTTATTTCAATTGTCTGGGGTTGTATTTACTTTATGGATTACTGTATCTAAGTTTGGAGATTTGAGATGTATTTCTGGATTTGTGTATCTTATACACTTAGATTTCTCTCTGTTGTACCTCTTTTGGATTTCATGTTTTATCTATCCTTATTATGCTCTACCTTAGATGTGATTGAGTTTGTACCTGCTATGTCATCCCCATTCGGGGAGTATAAACTGTTTAGCCTTATACTGTTAGATGCATGAGACCTATGACAGCGTTCTACCGTCGACACTGCGGCGTAGGCTGGACGTATCCCCTTCTCGTGCCCTAACTCTAGGGTACGGGTCGTGACACGTTTTAGTGGTGGCCCATACAGGTCGAGATTCACATTAGTGCGATTTCGTAGTAGCGCAACGACTTAGTTGTACTACTACGAGCCTGCTATAGGATATATAAATTAAGATATTAGGATGAGAGGATACTCAATCACTGTTAGGATTCCTTGAGAGATTCCTGGGATGACCCTTGAGAATCTCATTTTGAATTCCAATTTAAACTCATTTTCCTTGTTTTGATTCACCTTTTTTCTTGATTTGAATTTGATTTTGTGGATTCATTGTAGAACTTTGAATCCTGGTATTAGTTGATGATTTTGATAAAATTTGTAGTTGTTGATTTAATTTTGTATTTAGATTAATATTTTCAAATCCAAGGTACTCAATCACACTTAGGATTCTTTGAGAGATTTCTGGGACGACCCCTGAGAAACTCATTTTGAACTTTAATTGGAATTCCTTTTCCTCTTGTTTGGATTCACCCTCATTCCTTGCTATTGAATTTAAGCTTGATGGGTTCCTCTCGTTTGAACCGATGAGAAGGAACATATCTTCATTATTCTTTCTCGTCATTATTCCCATGCATTCTTATTTACCTCTTATCTTAAACTCTGTCTCATTATATTAATTATCCATATCTTGTCGTTCCTACCAGATATACTTCGAAACCCTTGAATCTTCATATCTTTTGCATGGGGAAGGCTAAGGAAGTGACGTAAATTATGTAGCTCAGAGAAGACGTAACTGGTTATTTTATGATCATCTAAAGGAAATCAAATGTGGAGTGTTCCATATGGAAACTTGAGATAGAAATGTGGTAAAGGTCTCGAATAGAATAAAGAGATGTATACTGCCAATCTGGAAACAATTACATTTAGAGAAATTTTGGGGTTATGAGATTGTTTATAGGTGTATTCAAAACTAATGAGGATATCAGAGGTCAACCTAGTTTTGAGAACTTAAAAAATCTTGGTTATTGATTCTGGGGAAAACTTTTACTCTGAGGCTATGTAGAAGGTTAGTAATGGAAAAGAGAAGTTAATTGTGTTTAATAAGGATATTAAACAAGATGTTGCGAGGAAATGACTAGGGATAGAGAGAACACAAAGTTATGGAAGTTTAGAGATTGTTGTGAAATATTTTTAGGAGAATAATATTCAAGGGTGTATGTCGAAGAAAATACGGAAGTTGATTTTATGATGGAAGATAAGTTTTGTAAGGCCTAGAGAATTAAATTAAATAATACGAGGAGAACAATTTGAACAAGTTCAAGAAATTCGTAAACGGGATTTAGAGGTTTTGGGTCAAATTTAAGACAAGGTGAAAGAACTTGGAAATTTAAATAAATGGTTAATGTTGATTCCTAAATGTGAGGGCTGTGCTTCAAGAGTGATGTTTGGAAATTGAAAATTGCCTACGGTAGTCATGGTAAGGGTTTAAGTAAATGTTAAATTTTCATATGGAGACTGGTAAGGTAAAGATATGATTGGCAAGTTATGACCAGATGAACTTTAGAGTATCAAAAGCAGATGACTAACTCGATCTTCATTATTTTTGTGCATTAATTACCACCTCTTGAACTCCCACTTTCTAATTGAGATCCTTGACGTTCCTTATCATGACTTTGATATTCGGAATGTAATACTAGCTGTTACCCTCCAACAAATCTTATATGCAAGACCTAGACGAGCTCACCTTCGTGTAGGTATATCATGTCCCACTAAAACCCATCTTCTTGTACTCTATTTTCTTGATATGATTTTTTGGTCAACTGACTAAACTATAACCTCTACCATTATACTAAATTTCTTCTTATTTCAATTAGAAATCTAGCCTTGACTCAATTCTTTCGACCCGACATGTGATGTTGTTCTGCTTGTTTTCTTAGATGCTTAACCTTGTACCTTATCTGATTACTTGACCCGTTTGGTTAAGAAACTTGGACTATGTAATTCCTTTCATCATTACCACCCTTATATCTTGTGCTGCTAAATTAGCCTTAGTTTTGCAAGCTTATCTATTTTCGAGCTTGGTCATGACATATTTTATTGGGTAGCCACCCACTAACATATTGTCTAATCAGAATCGATACATGATGGTCTGATCAACCTATTGCACTTTGGTTTGCTTTTTTATGTATCAATCTACGAGAATGGAGACATAGTTAAACTTGACCCTAGAGTCTCATTCGCGACAGCCTTGACAATTCTCCTTGAAATCTTTTATCGCCTATGAACCTCGTATTCGTACTCAGTCGAATTAAATTTAATCATGACCTGAACCTCCATCATTGGATGCTCGTGCTCATACTTTGATTTCAATGATTTCCCTTCTTGCCCAAATCTCGTTTTATCCCGAAATTGATCAACTTAGATCGTGTCAAGACAAAAATCTATTTGTGATTTGTTGTGCCTAAATTTTCAATTTTTGTCATTTTATGGAATAGTAACCTTTTAATAATTTCTTAGTTGCTTGTTAATGACCAATTTTTATATAGGATGGTAGACAGCCCTACAACCGTGATAATTGTTATTTCCTTACCTTCCCAATTATGACACCCTAGATTGTTTGTGTGTTGATACCATAGTACTGTTTTGACCTAGAATGATTAGTGTAGCTAGGTGAGACTTCTAACTGCTACGGTATGCCCTGACCTT
The DNA here is from genome assembly GCA_029216955.1 of Iris pallida. NCBI lineage: Eukaryota > Viridiplantae > Streptophyta > Magnoliopsida > Asparagales > Iridaceae > Iris > Iris pallida. The sequence goes on along the minus strand of JANAVB010037818.1, from coordinate 7,321,046 downwards.
GTATATTATTCCTTCAAATTGCATGATTTAGATAAAAAAATTTAGACCTTGATTGTTGGGAAATAGGGACGTCACCCCATTAGTATCAGTTGTATATATATATAGGTTAGTCCTTGATGGGGGATGTGTGTCTATAAACATGTAGTTTATGAGATTTATGAGAGATTATAGTATCAGCCTTGATAGGATGTGCTAGTCGTTTGGTAAGTATAAATGTGTTATGAGAGATAGGGGCCTATATATCTTAGTAATGCATCGTTCCTATGGTAATATAATGTATTAATAGATGGTTAATAGGAAGATAATAGTTTGAGCATTCCTATAGCCTATGATCAGTTCCTTTTCATCCTTAGTTAAGACCACTTTAAAATAGATCCAGTCCCTTGTATATAGGTTCCAGTCCATATTTTATTGAAGTTCCATTACCGCCGTACAACAGAGTAGTGTTGGAGGTATTCCTAGATTGACACTATTTAGATGTCCGTTTATTATTCCAGTGTTAGGAAGTGTTACCTTAGATATTGGGTAGGTTAGAGGCTCTAGAAGGAGTACTATCGATCTTAAATTTCGAGGATAAATTTTTTCTAAGGTGGGTAGAGTTGTAGCACCCAGTTTTCCAAATGAGGATAATTTTGAAATTTTGTGTTTATAATTATTTTAATAATGATATTTAATTCATGATATGATTTTTGGTGATTTTAAATCATTTTAAAATTATTTAAATCAATGACTTGTGGTTTTGACGTTTTGCTAGTAAAACCCTAGAGACTGTTTGACCTAGAGCCTAACCATGTGATTATGATATTTTAATGTCATTTCTGGCCTAAGAATATTTTGCATTTGACCTCTTTGAATTATTTTGATATTATTTTATTATTTATGATATTGTTTTGGGATTATTTGAGTCGGGTTCGAATTTCATCTCAATCTGACTTGTAACGGGGACCCGGGGTAACTTAGACTCTAGTTGGACCCATGCATTAGTTAGCCATGGCCCACATTTTAATTAGTCATGTTACAAAGATTAGTCATAATCCTAATTATTAGGTTAACCACTTAGAGTTTTTTTATTTGACCATTTTACCCCCAAACTCTAACCAAAATTGTTTTAAACACTTGTAACTAAGGGAGGGGCAAACTTGTAATATTCAATGAGGGAGGATATAACCATTGTGGCTGGCCCTAATAGGACTCCCATCTCATTTCCTTTCTTTGAGAAGTCTTCTTCCCTAAGTGCTCTCAAGCTCTCCTAAGGAAGAAGCCTTTCTCCTTGGATTTTCTCTCATTTAGGTAATATTTCCTTCTCTTTTATTTCTCCATTTTGCATTTAGAAAAGTTTTAACCATAGGAATGACCCCCATTGTTGTGTCCCTATTTTGTGTCCTCTTGTGTCCATTATGTGTCCTTTAGGGATTTCTATTGTATTATTGTTGTGTCTTGTGTTCATGGGGAAAACCCCCAAACTTGGACACACTTTATATTTAAAATATTGATTAAATGAATTAATTCATATTAAATCTTTGATTTAAATATGTAGAGATGTGTTCTTGAGTACTTTACATTTCATTCATGTATCTCTTATAGATGTGTTCATGTTACATATATAGATTTGTGTAAAATATATTGTAATGAGAGTGTACCTATATTTATATATGTAATAAATGGTTCATGATGATTATATAATCAAGTTTGTGAGTGTGGTTCCTCATATTATTATTGTCATTATTGTTGTGGATAATTAGGATATATATTGTGTATTCTTTTGGCTCAAACTATCTAAATCCGTCATGATTTTTATCCACGTTTTTAATTTCAGCCCTAACTTAGAAATGTCATAACTTCTAGCTCAAAGCTCGGTTTAATCTCCCGTTTTTTTTAAAAGAAGCGTATTGAAGTTAGCTTTCCAAAAACATGTATTGATAGGGCTAATTCTTTCTGTAACTTACTAGAGAATTATTTGAGTGTCAGCTGTACGAAAGACAAACGCGTTCTCGGTGTTTTTTGCGATTCCGAGAGTTTTCGGAAACGAAAATGCGATCCGTTTCAAGTTTCGGAAAGCTAACACATAGATCTATAACATAATTTAATCCTAGATTTTAATTCATGCTGAGATGGTACAGTATTGATTATTAGTAGGAGTTACTATTCGGCATATGCATTTTGTGCACCCTTGTGTGTAATATAATGTTCTATTTGATTTTAATCCATGTTAATGTATATACATTATGTAATTAAATAGAGAATGCAAGCATGAGTAAATGGTTAAATAAATGATGTATGAGGTGTAAGTATCCTATCTGATGTAAGCTTGTATAAGTATGGCTTGTAATGAATATGTAGGTTCCATAGTATGTAATGTATTGTGCATATAGTAGTGCAAGAGAATAAATGAATGATGAATGAATGCAAGCATGAATGTAATGTAATAATAGATGTAATGTATGCAATATACAAGTTAATGAGATGTAATGTTCTATGTTAACATAAATCCTATATTACCTCATGTACTCCCTTACACTATGTTGACGCTATCACACTTGACACTTTGTTCACTTACATTTTGACACTCTTTGATATGTATACACTATATATGCCCATTTAACCCTCACTTGCCCCTTTGCCATGTTCACATACACACACATAGCCTCTTAAATAAGTATTTATGAATATAGTTAACTTAGCTATGTATGTATATTATATATATATATATGTTAGCATATTGTGTTGTAATATATAAGTTTATATAACCATTTAAAATGCCATGATTATAGACCTAATGTTGAATACCAATATATTCATGTGTATATATGTGTAGACATATATAGCTTAAAATAATAGATTACCTAGTGTATATCCAATGTGAATTCTTGCCTATTTGAGTATTGAATAATTGCATGCTATATAGAGTTGGGTGTATGTTGGCTTATATAGCCTTGTATTGATGTGTGCTTGCTAGGATAGTCTTGGTTAGGCCTAGTAAGACTTGCTGGGTTAGGACATGACCTAGTTTGACCTAGTTTGACTAGTACAGTTGACCAGAGTTGACCAAGGGTTGACTTTAGCCTAGTTTGACCTAGATTCATGTAGAATGCATTATAGTGCTTTATATTACCCTTCTGGACATATTGTGACTTGTGCTGTTCTAATTAGGAGCCAGACACCTCTCCTCAGACAGTATCTTTATCTTGGACATTCAGATATCAAGCGAGTACATTCTCTGATTATTTCATATCTTGTTTAGGATTATATTTCCTGCTTTAGATTACTTTACATGATGCTGACACGTTGGAAACACGGATTAGTACTGTATGGATCTTGTTGTGCGATGTTATCCCCTTAGCGGATACATCGGGTATTCGTGTTCGTGTACTTTATCGTGAGCATCGTGTACTCCTTGTATTCGTGACATTCGTGTACAAATCGTATGAAATTGTGTATATTCATGTATTCACATTATCTCGTGTGCGACTATACTTCGTGTGCAATAACATAACTTAGCTTGATCCTTGTGTATTGATTGGGGCGGAGGAGTAGAAGTGGTTATGTAATCAATCCAGTAGATTACTCGTGTACAACCTCTGTAGATTACTCGTGTACAACATCGTGCCGTTTACATAACCATCTTGTGCTCTGAATCACTAGTCACTGATAGTTCTCTATATTGTAGCTATTTACTTACAGTCTCTCTCTTTTTCATCATGTTATTTCTTCAGATCCTGTATCTTACTCTCTAGCATGTTTATATTTCCTAACCTGTTATGATATTGTTGAGATGTACTGTACTCGCTCCTGTCCTGACTGGACCCGTTGATAAATTTTACAGATAGCTTGGAGATTGCCTGCTAGCCTAGACGAGACACATTAGAGGTTGTTTAGATAGTTATTTCAATTGTCTGGAGTTGTATTTACTTTATGGATTACTGTATCTGAGTTTGGAGATTTGAGATGTATTTCTGGATTTGTGTATCTTAGACACTTAGATTTCTCTCTGTTGTACCTCTTTTGGATTTCATGTTTTATCTATCCTTATCCTGCTCTACCTTAGATGTGATTGAGTCTGTACCTGCTATGTCATCCCCATTCGGGGAGTATAAATTGTTTAGCCTTATACTGTTAGATGCATGAGACCTAGGAAAACGTTCTACCGCCGACACTGCGATGTAGGCTGGACGTACCCACTTCTCGTGCCCTAACTCTAGGGTGCGGGTCGTGACACATTTTTAGTGGTGGCCCATACAGGTCGAGATTCACATTAGTGCGATTTCGTAGTAGCGCAACGACTTAGTTGTACTACTACGAGCCTGCTATAGGATATATAAATTAAGATGTTAGGATGAGAGGATACTCAATCACTGTTAGGATTCCTTGAGAGATTCCTGGGACGATCCTTGAGAATCTCATTTTGAATTCCGATTTAAACTCCTTTTTCTTGTTTTGATTCACATTTTTTTTGATTTGAATTTGATTTTATGGGTTCATTGTAGAACTTTGAATCCTGGTATTAGTTGATGATTTTGATAAAATTTTGTAGTTGTTGATTTAATTTTGTATTTAGATTAATATTTTCAAATCCAAGGTACTCAATCACACTTAGGATTCTTTGAAAGATTTCTGGGACGACCCCTGAGAAACTCATTTTGAACTTCAATTGGAATTCCTTTTCCTCTTGTTTGGATTCACCCTCATTCCTTGCTATTGAATTTAAGCTTGATGGGTTCCTCTCGTTTGAACCGATGAGAAGGAACATATCTTCATTATTCTTTCTCGCCATTATTCCCTTGCATTCTTATTTACCTCTTATCTTAAACTCTGTCTCATTACATTAATTACCCATATCTTGTCGTCCCTACCAGATGTACTTCAAAACCCTTGAATCTTCGTATCTTTTACATGGGGAAGGCTAAGGAAGTGACGTAAATTATGTAGCTCAGAGAAGACGTAACTGGTTATTTTATGATCATCTAAAGGAAATCAAATATGGAGTGTTCCATATGGAAACTTGAGATAGAAATGTGGTAAAGGTCTCGAATAGAATAAAGAGATATATACTGCCAATCTGGAAACAATTACATTTAGAGAAATTTTGGGGTTATGAGATAGTTTATAGGTGTATTCAAAACTAATGAGGATATCAGAGGTCAACCTAGTTTTGAGAACTTAGAAAATCTTGGTTATTGATTCTGGGGAAAACTTTTACTCTGAGGCTATGTAGAAGGTTAGTAATAGAAAATAGAAGTTAATTGTGTTTAATAAGGATATTAAACAAGATGTTGCGAGGAAATGACTAGGGATAGAGAGAACACAAAGTTATGGAAGTTTAGAGATTGTTGTGAAATATTTTTAGGAGAATAATATTCAAGGGTGTATGTCGAAGAAAATATGGAAGTTAATTTTATGATGGAAGATAAGTTTTGTAAGGCCTAGAGATTTAAATTAAATAATACGAGGAGAACAATTTGAACAAGTTCAAGGAATTCGTAAACGAGATTTAGAGGTTTTGGGTCAAATTTAAGACAAGGTGAAAGAACTTGGAAATTTAAATAAATGGTTAATGTTGATTCCTAAATGTGAGGGCTGTGCTTCAAGAGTGATGTTTGGAAATTGGGAATTACCTACGGTAGTCATGGTAAGGGTTTAAGTAAAGGTTAAATTATCATATGGAGACTGGTGAGGTAAAGATATGATTGGCAAGTTATGACCAGATGAACTTTAGAGTATCAAAAGCAGATGACTAACTCGATCTTCATTATTTTTGTGCATTAATTACCACCTCTTGAACTTCCACTTTTTAATTGAGATCCTTGACGTTCCTTATCGTGACATTGATATTCGGAATGTAATATTAGCTGTTACCCTCCAACAAATCTTATATGCAAGACCTAGACGAGCTCACCTTCGTGTAGGTATATCATGTCCCACTAAAACCCATCTTCTTGTACTCTATTTTCTTGATATGATTTTTTGGTCAACTGGCTAAACTATAACCTCTACCATTATACTAAATTTCTTCTTATTTCAATTAGAAATCTAGCCTTGACTCAATTCTTTCGACCCGACATGTGATGGTGTTCTGCTTGTTTCCTTAGATGCTTAACCTTGTACCTTATCTGATTACTTGACCCGTTTAGTTAAGAAACTTGAACTATGTAATTCCTTTCATCATTACAACCCTTATATCTTGTGCTGCTAAATTAGCCTTAGTTTTGCAAGCTTATCTATTTTCGAGCTTGGTCATGACATATTTTATTGGGTGGCCATCCACTAACATATTGTCTAATCAGAACCGGTACATGATGGTCTGATCAACCTATTGCACTTTGGTTCGCTTTTTCATGTATCAATCTACGAGAATGGAGACATAGTTAAACTTGACCCTAGAGTCTCATTCGCGACAGTCTTGACAATTCTCCTTGAAATCTTTTCATCGCCTATGAACCTCGTATTCGTACTCAGTCGAATTAAATTTAATCATGACCTGAACCTCCATCATTGGATGCTCGTGCTCATACTTTGATTTCATTTATTTCCCTTCTTGCCCAAATCTCGTTTTATCCCGAAATTGATCAACTTAGATCGTGTCAAGACAAAAATCTATTTGTGATTTGTTGTGCCTAAATTTTCAATTTTTGCCATTTTATGGAATAGTAACCTTTTAATAATTTCTTAGTTGCTTGTTAATGACCAATTTTTATATAGGATGGTAGACAGCCCTACAACCGTGATGATTGTTGTTCTCTTACCTTCCCAATTAGGATACCCTAGATTGTTTGTGTGTTGATACCATAGTACTGTTTTAACCTAGAATGATTAGTGTACCTAGGTGAGACTTCCAACTGCTACGGTATGTCCTGACCTTGTATACTATTCCTTCAAATTGCATGATTTAGATAAAAAAAATTTAGACCTTGATTGTTGGGAAATAGGGACGTCACCCCATTAGTATCAGTTGTAGATATATATATGTTAGTCCTTGATGTGGGGATGTGTGTCTATAAACATGTAGCTTATGAGATTTATGAGAGATTATAGTATCAGCCTTGATAGGATGTACTAGTCGTTTGGTGAGTATAAATGTGTTATGAGAGGTAGGGGCCTATATGTCTTAGTAATGCATCGTTCCTATGGTAATAGAATGTATTAATAGATGGTTAATAGGAAGATAATAGTTTGAGCATACCTATAGCCTATGATCAGTTCCTTTTCATTCTTAGTTAAGACCACTTTAAAATAGGTCCAGTCCCTTGGATATAGGTTCCAGTCCATATTTTATTGAAGTTCCATTACCGCCGTACAACAGAGCAGTGTTGAAGGTATTCCAAGATTGACACTATTTAGATGTCCGTTTATTATTCCAGTGTTAGGAAGTGTTACCTTAGATATTGGGTAGGTTAGAGGCTCTAGAAGGAGTACTATCGATCATAAATTTCGAGGACGAAATTTTTCTAAGGTGGGTAGAGTTGTAGCACCCAGTTTTCCAAATGAGGGTAATTTCAAAATTTCGTGTTTATAATTATTTTAATAATGATATTTAATTCATGATATGATTGTTGGTGATTTTAAATCATTTTAAAATTATTTAAATCAATGACTTGTGGTTTTGACGTTTTGCTAGTGAAACCCTAGAGACTGTTTGACCTAGAGCCTAACCAAGTAATTATGATATTTTAATGTCATTTTTGGCCTAAGAATATTTTGCATTTGACCTCTTTGAATTATTTTGATATTATTTTATTATTTATGATATTGTTTTGGGATTATTTGAGTCGGGTTCGAATTTCATCTCAATCCGACTTGTAACGGGGACCCGGGGTAACTTAGACTCTAGTTGGACCCATGCATTAGTTAGCCATGGCCCACATTTTAATTAGTCATGTTAGAAAGATTAGTCATAATCCTAATTATTAGGTTAACCATTTAGAGTTTTTTTATTTGACCCTTTTACCCCCAAACCCTAACCAAAATTATTTTAAACACTTGTAACTAAGGGAGGGGCAAACTTGTAATATTCAATGAGGGGGGATATAACCATTGTGGTCGGCCCTAATAGGACTCCCATCTCATTTCCTTTCTTTGAGAAGTCTTCTTCCCCAAGTGCTCTCAAGCTCTCCCAAGGAAGAAGCCTTTCTCCTTGGATTTTCTCTCCTTTAGGTAATATTTCCTTCTCTTTTATTTCTCCATTTTGTATTTAGGAAAGTTTTAACCATAGGAATGACCCCCATTGTTGTGTCCCTGTTTTGTGTCCTCTTGTGTCCATTATGTGTCCTTTAGGGATTTCTATTGTATTACTGTTGTGTCTTGTGTTCATGAGAAAAACTCCCAAACTTGGACACACTTTATATTTAAAATATTGATTAAATGAATTAATTCATATTAAATCTCAGATTTGAATATGTAGAGATGTGTTCTTGAGTACTTTACATTTCATTCATGTATCTCTTATAGATGTGTTCATGTTACATATATAGATTTGTGTAAAATATATTGTAATGAGAGTGTACGTATATTTATATATATAATAAATGGTTCATGATGATTATATAATCAAGTTTGTGAGTGTGGTTCCTCATATTATTATTGTCATTATTGTTGTGGATAATTAGGATATATATTGTGTATTCTTTTGGCTCAAACTATCTAAATCCGTCATGATTTTTATCCACGTTTTTAATTTCAGCCCTAACTTAGAAATGTCATAACTTCTAGCTCAAAGCTCGGTTTAATCTCCCGTTTTTTTAAAAAGAAGCGTATTGAAGTTAGCTTTCCAAAAACTTGTATTAATAGGCCTAATTCTTTCTGTAACTTTCTGGAGAATTATTTGAGTGTCAGCTGTACGAAAGACAAACGCGTTCTCGGTGTTTTCGCGATTCCGGGAGTTTCCGGAAACGAAAACGCGATCCGTTTGAAGTTTCGGAAAGCTAACACATATATCTATAACATGCTTTAATCCTAGATTTTAATTCATGCTAAGATGTTACAGTATTGATTATTAGTAGGAGTTACTATTCGGCATATGCATTTTGTGCACCCTTGTGTGTAATATAATGTTCTATTTGATTTTAATCCATGTTAATGTATATATATTATGTAATTAAATAGAGAATGCAAGCATGAGTAAATGGTTAAATAAATGATGTATGAGGTATAAGTATCCTATCTAATGTAAGCATGTATAAGTATGGCTTGTAATGAATATGTAGGTTCCATAGTATGTAATGTATGGTGCATATAGTAGTGCAAGAGAATAAATGAATGATGATTGAATGCAAGCATGAATGTAATGTAATAATAGATGTAATGTATGCAATATACAAGTTAATGAGATGTAATGTTCTATGTTAACACAAATCCTATATTACCTCATGTACCCCCTTACACTATGTTGACACTATCACACTTGACACTTTGTTCACTTACACTTTGACACTCATTGATATGTATATACTATGTATGCCCATTTAACCCTCATTTTCCCCTTTGCTATGTTCACATACACACACATAGCCTCTTAAATAAGTATTTATGAATATAGTTAACTTAGCTATATATGTATATTATATATATATATATATATGTTAGCATATTGTGTTGTAATATATAAGTTTATATAACCATTTGAAATGCCATGATTATAGACCTAATGTTGAATACCAATATATGCATGTGTATATATGTGTAGACATATATAGCTTAAAGTAATAGATTACCTAGTGTATATCCAATGTGAATTCTTGTCTATTTGAGTATTGAATAATTGCATGCTATATAGAGTTGGGTGTATGTTGGCTTGTATAGCCTTGTATTGATGTGTGCTTGCTAGGATAGTCTTGGTTAGGCCTAGTAAGACTTGCTGGGTTAGGACATGACCTAGTTTGACCTAGTTTGACTAGTGCAGTTGACCAGAGTTGACCAAGGGTTGACTTTGGCCTAGTTTGACCTAGATTCATGTAGAATGCATTGTAGTGCTTTATAATACCCTTCTGGATATGTTGTGACTTGTGCTGTTCTAATTAGGAGCCAGACACCTCTCCTCGGACAGTATCTTTATCTTGGACATTCAGATATCAGGCGAGTACATTCTCTGATCATTTCATATCTTGTTTAAGATTATATTTCCTGCTTTAGATTACTTTACATGATGCTGACACATTGGAAACACGGATTAGTACTATATGGATCTTGTTGTGCGATGTTATCCCCTTAGCGGATACATCGGGTATTCGTGTTCGTGTACTTAATCGTGAGCATCGTGTACTCCTTGTATTCGTAACATTCGTGTACAAATCGTGTGAAATCGTGTATATTCATGTATTCACATGATCTCGTGTGCGACTATACTTCGTGTGTAATAACATAACTTAGCTTGATCCTTGTGTATTGATTGGGGCGGGGGAGTAGAAGTGGTTATGTAATCAATCCAATAGATTACTCGTGTACAACCTCTGTAGATTACTCGTGTACAACATCGTGCCGTTTACATAACCATCTTGTGCTCTGAATCACTAGTCACTGATAGTTCTCTATATATTGTAGCTATTTACTTACAGTCTCTCTCTTTTTTATCATGTTATTTCTTCAGATCCTGTATCTTACTCTCTAGCATGTTTATATTTTCTAACCTGTTATGATATTGTTGAGATGTACTGTACTCGCTCCTGTCCTGACTGGACCTGTCACGACCCGGTCCCCAAATACTTGGGTCGAATCGGATCATGCCCAGCCTGCATCGTTGATGAGACGGCGGCAGTAAGCTGTAATCCATATGCAGGTGATCAACAACATTTGAAACTAAATTTTCCACAACATATATTTAAACGATAATTCAACATTTGTTCTGTTACAAAGTTTCATAACTTAAAAATAACAAAGAAACTAATAAACTCAAAACTAAAGTAGCATCTATGGAGACGCTACAACATCATCATCAGCTGGAAGTACCGCCGGGTACAAATCGAGATCATAGTAGCTATTGATCAGCATCTTCAGGTCCTCAGAAATACCTAAAATGTTGTCTCCAGTCAGGAGGGAGCAAAGTACAATTTATGCAAATTTTAACAATTAAAATGACAATTAATATCATGCACTTTTAAACAGTTTTTAAAGATGAAACAATTTTGAAATACAGTAAAGTGATATGAATAGGTAATGAATATGACCGGATTGGGTTACAGTAGTATCCTAGCGATACGGTATGGCTTGTCCCCGTGTGAAGAGGGGAAAGCTAATACAGTCAGTTATCCTAATTTTGGATTTGGTCATATCCACTACTCTATTCCCCCAGTCCCCAACAGTACAGTCAATACTCCCGAAAGAGTCCGTGTTTGAACAGTGATTTAAAATTACAATGAAATGATTGCTAAAATAATCGTAAATCCACATAAATGTACTTGCCTTAATTTCTCAGGTTGGACGAGATTGGTACTTCGGTTTGACGGTCAAGAACTTCCTCATAATCCTACATTCCGGGAATTTGTCTCAGATTCACAATACTAAAATGATCTAGTTACAATCTCTATTTGTTCCCTAATCAATTTTAGTTATTTAATTAGCTAACACAACATTACAACGTTTACTAGTGCGTTGAATTTAAGAAATTCAATTTATATTCAATTTTCAGGAAAACTTGTATTTATCAAATTATTTATAAAACTTGATTTTTATCCATTTATTGGAAAAACTTTGGTATTTTATAATTATATATATAATATATTTTCATGAATTTTCTAATTAATAATTAATATTATTTAATCCTACGCATTAATACAATCCAGAAAATAAAGATAAAATACTACACTACTTATTACGGACCACATTTAATAGGAACTGGGCTTATGCCCTTACAAATTTATAACAAATTGAAATAAGAGAAGATTGGGTTAGTCTCGAAAATTACCTACAATTAACATTAATAATAACTTAATAATTTCTAAATTAAATTATAAAATAATATGAGTCTCAGACTCTGGTCCAGTCATCATATTCAGCTACTCTGCCTCAACGTCCGGACAAACCGGTGCGTTTGCATTTCACTGGGGCCCATTGACCATTAAGGTCGTCGCCCGAATATAATATTATTAAAATAATATTTATTCAAAAATCATTTAAAATATTTTTATATTTTGTAAAAATTTTGGCAGCACTCCCTCTATTTTTGGTCAACCCAAAAACTGGGAAATGCTCCATTTACCTGCAAAATAATTCCCAAAACCCGAAATACATATAGATATCCACAGAAAAGATTTTTCCATACCAATCCAGCATTCCGAAATGAGAACGAAATTCCGAAAAACCCGTAACCACCACACAGAATATATATATATATATCCGAAAATCCCAACAGTACCAAAGAACCAAACCAACATAGAACAAAACCAAATTTTTATGTATTAAAATCTAAATCCAATTTAATCCCGATAATTCTCGGAAAACCCAAGAATTTAAAAACACAGAACCATTTCCGAAAGAGTTCTCGGAAATCTCGAGAATTCTACAGAACCAAGTTCTGTCCGAAATATTCCAGCAAGTCACAGAACCAGCAACAAAATAATTTTCCGAAGAACTCGGAAAAACAAATTGGTAACGTAATTGTTACGTTCCCGAATTCCCAAAGAATTCGGTTTGGACCAGATTATCATCATTGACAAAAGGAAATTAACGGGTCAGAGTTTACCCAAATGACAACGGAAAATCCTGAAGTGAACTCGGAACAGAACCGTCACGGGCTCGGAAACGGAACCCGGGGAGCTCGTCCAACAGCGAACCAGAGTCGCACGGGACGAACGGGGGCGGTCACCGAGGCGGGCGCCGGCGGCGAATGGTCGGGGAAGGGCCGCGAGGTCGGGTCGATGGCGGGCGGCCGCTGGAAAGGGGCGTCAGTCGCGGGAAACTCGCCGGATCTAGCCGAGGGAAACTCGGGTTCGCCGAAAAAAACTCGCCGAAAATGGTAGATTTGGGGAAAAAATGATGGTGATGGAGGATGGGGATGGTAGTAGAGGGTTTATATAAGAGTTTAGATCGGAGGTTACCGGAGAGGGGAGGCCAACGGCCACCATGATGGCGCCGGCGGCGGTTCGGAAGATGGGAGGTCGGCCATGAAGAGGAAACCGAAGGAAGCTTCGGTTAAGAATGTGAAGAGAAAGGTTCTCTTCCAAAATGCTACAGTACCCAACAAATGAATGAATGATTCATTCTGAAGGAAAAGCTTAAAGGTTTATAGCTTATTGGGTATTAGACCCAATAAGAAATGGGCCAAGGTTGTGGGCTTAAGGATTTTAAGTTACCATTAGTTTGCCAATGGGTTTTGATTTGTAAAGAATTGGGTTTGACCCAAATACTGGGTTTGGCTTAATGGATCAAAAACTTGGGCCTAATAGTTAAGGATCGAAATAATAGTTTGGGCTAATATGTTTTTAATGCTTTAATGAAATGATTAATTGGAAAATATGTTCTGGCTAAAAATAAATAGTTTTAAAAATATGGACTATTTAAAAATAAATTTTCTTTTTTTTTTATAAAATTCTAACCATCAATAAATATCTTCAATTGAGTTCAGGTCTGGGTGGTCATGCAAAAAAAAATCCAAGTTTTTAATTATTTTGGAAATTAATTTACACTTAATAATAATAACATTAAACTATCAATTCTTAATTAATTGTTAACATTAATCTAACAAAAATTCATTTAACAAATAAAATTAGAAAAAATAATTTGCAATCTAAATTATGGGTTTTACAACCTTCCCTCCTTAGAAAATTTCGTCCTCGAAATTTAAGCTTTTAACCTCTGCTAGTAAATTCTAAAATTTAATGTGTCACATCAATAAAATTTTAGTTCAATCACATATCGTATCAAACCCAACCAATTTATATTTCTTGATTAACATTTCAAAGCTCATCCTCGAAATTTGAATTTGAACAATAATCCACCGATCCTATTCTTCCTCATTTTTTTTTCAACTCAAGTAATAAATAATAACTATTTATGCCAAATCTCAAAATCACCAATATCCTCAACTCCTCGAAATTTGGTTTTCCGCAAAATTTTAAATTTTTGAATCAAATCCAATCCTTAAACGTTAAATTTAAATTCAATGCTCCAAACAAATTTTAATTTTCAATCTTCAAATACAACCTTTAAATTTATATCTTGTAATATAATGATAATCTTCTTAAAACTCAAATTCAATCATACTACATCCCTCAAAACTTGTGATTTTACAAAATCGTCAATGTGCCATATCAATTCTTCAACTCTTTTATTTAAATAAATTCTATCCTTAAATTTTAATCCTACAAAGCTTCCACTTTCCACCTTAGAAAATATCAGATTTAAAATTTTACCCATCAATTCCAATTCCAGTAAGAAATCAAATCATAAGATCAAAATCTTTATTGCTAATCTTTTTTTTTTTACTAATGTTAATTCGATGAATAAGTTTTTCTCCTCATTCAAATAAAATAATTTTCTCAAAAGTCAAAATTCAATCTTGGTCACGTAATGCTTGTCTCCAAGAATTTATAGAACTTCCACAAATTTGATTTCCTCTTTAACCTAAAGTTCATCCATCTTAATTTCAAAATCCAAATTCAAACATCAAAAGATTCAAACACAACCTTCTCAAAGATTTAAATTTAATCATGGCTACTCTCTCTCCTTTAATAAAGCGCAAGATGATCATCTCAATATAATTATCCTGCCGCGAGGATCTATAAAATAGTTTTTAAAAATAACATACCATAAGTTTTAAATAATTCGACAAACAAATATATCAAAAAAACAAAAACAAAAACTTACTGTCATTTCACAAATCAAATTCCTACATAAAATAAATGAGAAAAATTGTAAAATAAAAAAAATTATACTTCAAAAACTTTGATAACCTTTAAATGGGATTCTTAAATCAAAAAAATTTACTTTCAAAACTGAAATCATAACGTTTCATATATATCTCATATCTAGAGACAACTAATTTAAAACTCCAAGCCACATCACCAAAATTTATTTGTGTTAATCTACCAAATTTAAATCCTCTAATGATATTCTTCCCTCAATTGGTAGATTTTATATTCAATCAATTACATCTTCGAAAATATTTAATCAAAACTTCTTGTGGCCTATCATTACAAAAATTGTTCTCCTTAAAATCAAAAGTGTCAACTCTTCAAAGTTAATATAAAATTTAATTCTAAGATGCATATGATATTATTACTCAAATAAGATCTTTTCCTTTATTAATTTTCACTAAACTCAAGTTCATATTATCGGGTGCAATCTTCTTAAATTTTTTTTTTTTTTTAATATCCTCAAAAAAAAAATTTTACATCATAAAATTAATCACTCAACTTTTAGATTCATATCCCTTATAGAAATCTTATAGGTAATAATCTTCAACTTTATTTTACTACATCACTCTCGAAAATCATAATCTTTACTCTTTATCTTTATCATTATGAGAAATAATCCTCTAGATACTCGGTTCCTCTATTCCATCAAGTTCAAATGTTTAACTTCATATAAAATTTTAAACATTTTCCTTAACAGAATATCAAGGTTCAAACTTTTCCAAACAAAACTTTCAAAATTTTATGTGCAAGCCTAGTATCTCAATCCTCAAATTTTAAGTTTTTCAAAATTTTTCAATTTTTAATCCCCCTTAATCTCCTTGTAATCTTTAAAGTTAAATCTTCCAATAAAATCTTTAATGTTTACGTGATGACCATAGTTTCACAATCCTCGAGAAAATTTAAAATCTTTACAACCATAATTCAAATTCTAGATACTTTAATCCCTTCAAAGTAAATCTTTTGTTCTCTATTTCTATTATCTCTCGAGTCAAAAGTACCAAACTGAGAAATCAAATTTTTTTTTTTTATATATATATAAAATTTTAAATTTCAATGCATCAAGAAAATTCTCATTGTATAGTATCAAAGATTCAGTCTTGCTACTAGAACATAAATTTAAAATTTACCATCAAGGAATCATGTTGAAATATTATGGTACTCGAGATTCAAGCATCAAGGAACTAAAAGCGAAAGAAAGAAGGCAAAAATCAAGGAAACTAAAAGTCAACAGGAAATTACTACCAAAAGGAATATAAATTCACTAGGAGTAAAATCAATAAGAATTTAAAATCAAAGAAAACAAGATCGATAGGAAACAAAATTAATAAGTATTAACTCAAATAAAGGTCGTAAGAGCAAAATCAATAGGAACTACAATTTAATAAACTAGCACTAATGGGAAACTACAATTAATAAGAAGATTAAAACTAATAGGAACTAAGATTGAATAAGGCTAACTAACAATCGAAGGAATAAATGAGAAATTAAATTAAATAATGGACTAATCTAGGAAACAAAATTAAATATGTAATGAAAAAAAAAAAAATTAAATCAATCACATGACATCAACTAGTATCAACCATCTTCTAGAAAGTTTTAGGATCAAACATAAGCAAGGTAACCTACCAACTATAAGCAAGCAAAAATAGGTACATATATAAATAGATGATTCCGGTCCTATATTGTGACAATTTGATGTTCTAGTGTCTTATTTGTCTCTAGGTAAGTTTTCCTAAGTTGTTGATTTCAGACCTGCATGGGCCACCACTAAAAACATGTCACGACCCGGTCCCCAAATACTTGGGTCGAATCGGATCATGCCCAGCCTGCACCGTTGATGAGACGGCGGCAGTAAGCTGTAATCCATATGCAGGTGATCAACAACATTTGAAACTAAATTTTCCACAACATATATTTAAACGATAATTCAACATTTGTTCTGTTACAAAGTTTCATAACTTAAAAATAACAAAGAAACTAATAAACTCAAAACTAAAGTAGCATCTATGGAGACGCTACAACATCATCATCAGCTGGAAGTACCGCCGGGTATAAATCGGGATCATAGTAGCTATTGATCAGCATCTCCAGGTCCTCAGAAATACCTAAAATGTTGTCTCCAGTCAGGAGGGAGCAAAGTACAATTTATGCAAATTTTAACAATTAAAATGATAATTAATATCATGCACTTTTAAACAGTTTTTAAAGATGAAACAATTTTGAAATACAGTAAAGTGATATGAATAGGTAATGAATATGACCGGATTGGGTTACAGTAGTATCCTAGCGATACGGTATGGCTTGTCCCCGTGTGAAGAGGGGAAAGCTAATACAGTCAGTTATCCTAATTTTGGATTTGGTCATATCCACTACTCTATTCCTCCAGTCCCCAACAGTACAGTCAATACTCCCGAAAGAGTCCGTGTTTGAACAGTGATTTAAAATTGCAATGAAATAATTGCTAAAATAATCGTAAATCCACATAAATGTACTTGCCTTAATTTCTCAGGTTGGACGAGATTGGTACTTCGGTTTGACGGTCAAGAACTTCCTCGTAATCCTACATTCCGGGAATTTGTCTCAGATTCACAATACTAAAATGATCTAGTTACAATCTCTATTTGTTCCCTAATCAATTTTAGTTATTTAATTAGCTAACACAACATCACAACGTTTACTAGTGCGTTGAATTTAAGAAATTCAATTTATATTCAATTTTCAGGAAAACTTGTATTTATCAAATTATTTATAAAACTTGATTTTTATCCATTTATTGGAAAAACTTTGGTATTTTATAATTATATATATAATATATTTTCATGAATTTTCTAATTAATAATTAATATTATTTAATCCTACGCATTAATACAATCCAGAAAATAAAGATAAAATACTACACTACTTATTACGGACCACATTTAATAGGAACTGGGCTTATGCCCTTACAAATTTATAACAAATTGAAATAAGAGAAGATTGGGTTAGTCTCGAAAATTACCTACAATTAACATTAATAATAACTTAATAATTTCTAAATTAAATTATAAAATAATATGAGTCTCAGACTCTGGTCCAGTCATCATATTCAGCTACTCTGCCTCAACGTCCGGACAAACCGGTGCGTTTGCATTTCACTGGGGCCCATTGACCATTAAGGTCGTCGCCCGAATATAATATTATTAAAATAATATTTATTCAAAAATTATTTAAAATATTTTTATATTTTCTAAAAATTTTGGCAGCACTCCCTCTATTTTTGGTCAACCCAAAAACTGGGAAATGCTCCATTTACCTGCAAAATAATTCCCAAAACCCGAAATACATATAGATATCCACAGAAAAGATTTTTCCATACCAATCCAGCATTCCGAAATGAGAACGGAATTCCGAAAAAACCCGTAACCACCACACAGAATATATATATATCCGAAAATCCCAACAGTACCAAAGAACCAAACCAACATAGAACAAAACCAAATTTTTATGTATTAAAATCTAAATCCAATTTAATCCCGATAATTCTCGGAAAACCCAAGAATTTAAAAACACAGAACCTTTTCCGAAAGAGTTCTCGGAAATCTCGAGAATTCTACAGAACCAAGTTCTGTCCGAAATATTCTAGCAAGTCACAGAACCAGCAACAAAATAATTTTCCGAAGAACTCGGAAAAACAAATTGGTAACGTAATTGTTACGTTCCCGAATTCCCAAAGAATTCGGTTTGGACCAGATTATCATCATTGACAAAAGGAAATTAACGGGTCAGAGTTTACCCAAATGACAACGGAAAATCCTGAAGTGAACTCGGAACAGAACCGTCACGGGCTCGGAAACGGAACCCGGGGAGCTCGTCCAACAGCGAACCAGAGTCGCACGGGACGAACGGGGGCGGTCACCGAGGCGGGCGCCGGCGGCGAATGGCCGGGGAAGGGCCGCGAGGTCGGGTCGATGGCGGGCGGCCGCTGGAAAGGGGCGTCAGTCGCGGGAAACTCGCCGGATCTAGCCGAGGGAAACTCGGGTTCGCCGAAAAAAACTTGCCGAAAATGGTGGATTTGGGGAAAAAATGATGGTGATGGAGGATGGGGATGGTAGTAGAGGGTTTATATAAGAGTTTAGATCGGAGGTTACCGGAGAGGGGAGGCCAACGGCCACCATGATGGCGCCGGCGGCGGTTCGGAAGATGGGAGGTCGGCCATGAAGAGGAAACCGAAGGAAGCTTCGGTTAAGAATGTGAAGAGAAAGGTTCTCTTCCAAAATGCTACAGTACCCAACAAATGAATGAATGATTCATTCTGAAGGAAAAGCTTAAAGGTTTATAGCTTATTGGGTATTAGACCCAATAAGAAATGGGCCAAGGTTGTGGGCTTAAGGATTTTAAGTTACCATTAGTTTGCCAATGGGTTTTGATTTGTAAAGAATTGGGTTTGACCCAAATACTGGGTTTGGCTTAATGGATCAAAAACTTGGGCCTAATAGTTAAGGATCAAAATAATAGTTTGGGCTAATATGTTTTTAATGCTTTAATGAAATGATTAATTGGAAAATATGTTCTGGCTAAAAATAAATAGTTTTAAAAATATGGACTATTTAAAAATAAATTTTTTTTTTTTTATAAAATTCTAACCATCAATAAATATCTTCAATTGAGTTCAGGTCTGGGTGGTCATGCAAAAAAAAATCCAAGTTTTTAATTATTTTGGAAATTAATTTACACTTAATAATAATAACATTAAACTATCAATTCTTAATTAATTGTTAACATTAATCTAACAAAAATTCATTTAACAAATAAAATTAGAAAAAATAATTTACAATCTAAATTATGGGTTTTACAGGACCCGTTGATAAATTTTACAGATAGCTTGGAGATTGCCTGCTAGCCTAGAGGAGGCACATTAGAGGTTGTTTAGATAGTTATTTCAATTGTTTGGAGTTGTATTTACTTTATGGATTACTGTATCTGAGTTTGGAGATTTGAGATGTATTTCTGGATTTGTGTATCTTAGACACTTAGATTTCTCTCTGTTGTACCTCTTTTGGATTTTATGTTTTATCTATCCTTATCATGCTCTACATTAGATGTGATTGAGTCTGTACCTGCTATGTCATCCCCATTCGAGGAGTATAAACTGTTTAGCCTTATACTGTTAGATGCATGAGACCTAGGACAGCGTTCTACCGCCGACACTACGACGTAGGCTGGATCTACCCACTTCTCGTACCCTAACTCTAGGGTGCGGGTCGTGACAATTAGAACCGGATCCGGGATTGGGTTGTGAAAGAGGCGGTTGAGTGCATCCGCAACAACGAACTTAGGCTTGGTCCCGAGCCCGATGAGATGAGGTGGTCAGCGGAAGCTTCAGGATCCTTCTCGGTCAGCTCGGCGAGAAGGGTGGATCGGGGTATTAGGGTGCCATCCCCCACCATCGTGGCCTTCTGGCAGACCTGCATCCCCATGAAATGGTCCTTCCTTATTTGGAGAGCATTTCGTAAGAAGCTCCCTACTGATGACAATCTCAACACCATTGGGTTCAGTCTTGCGTCTGCGTGTAATTGTTGCTCGGAGCGTCAGACCGAAATCATCGACCATATCTTCTATCAAGGGGAACGACCGGTCAAGGTCTGGAGGGTCCTCAATCAGCATTGCGGGAAGCATCAGGGGATGGGCGCTTCAACAATCTCTTTGCAGGTTGGGCCTCTACTTTCTACGGTCACCAGATCGTCGCGGCGGCCGCTACGTGGGTTCTCTGGAAAAATTGTAATAAGGCAAGATACGAAGGTCACCAGTACTCTGCCGACCAGGTTTTTAGGGAGGTACTCCATCAGTGCCGGAAGATCAGATCCTTCTGGACGCACGACCAGCTTCTTTTTTGGAACTCTCTCCTTTCCTAGCTCCTTGGACCTTGCGTCTTTTTGTTTGGTCCCTCCATAGGCGTCGTCATTTTGGGCCCACGATCTTTTTGTCCTGACCGACTCTCCTTTCTTGTTGTTTCTTTCTTTTTGCGCTTACTTGTAACGGCTTCGACATTTTGCGTCTTGCATTATATATATATATATATATATATATAGTAGCTATTAGGGTTGGCTTCAGCTTCATATATATATATATATATATATATATATATATATAAATATATATATATATATATATATATATATATAATAGAAAAGGCCGGGAGTAGAAAGAGGGAAGGTGGTCGGACAGGGGGCGCCCCCTCGCCCCCCCTGAAAGAACCTGGCCGCAGGCAGGCGGAGGAGAAAAATGTGTATCGATCGCAACTGGTGACAAAGGTGGAGATTTGACGGCCGTCGCCAGCCCAAGAGGAAGTATATCTACAATATGTCGAACCTAGCATCATTAATGGATGAAAGTAGTAGAAATCACTACCGAAGATATACAGGAAACAGTAGAATACTGGAAGAATACTCTCATTGTATACGTGTTGGAGAATACCATTCTATGGTCAACTATGGGCGTATGCATACAGAGTTTGG
>JANAVB010037818.1:7232212-7294712 GCA_029216955.1 Iris pallida | reverse complement strand
TTATTTTCATCCAAACAATCTTTCACCTCTGTATCTAAAAGTTTATTTTGAACAAGAATGAAAAGAAGTTGTGTTTCTTGGTGCAGAATTGGATGGCATGCAGAAGAAGGGACCAAGAAAGAAATGGATTATCCTTTCTTCCTCTCACCAACATCATCATGTGAAGTTATGGCAACAATTTTCTATTTTGGGGGGACTCGACTCGAATCACAGACCAAGCCCTAAAACTTAAAACTAAAAAACACGTATTTGAGGAACTTGACTCGAATTCAAGCATCCCATACCAAGCCCTAAAACTTAAAACTAAACAAACTTACAGAAATTTTTAAAAAAAATTACCTAAAATTGGTGTAGGGAGTCTGGAGGAGGAAGTAGTCAGGGGTGCTCTGATTTGGGGGGAGGGCATCGACTTCAGGGGTTAAAAGGAGGAGGCCATATAGAGGAGGAGGGGCATCGAGAGAAGGAGCCCAGTCGAGAGGAGAACGAGGAGTTTTGGGGGTCCTCTGCTTTGGAGGGAAGGGAAGGAGCCACGTCGAGAGGAGGATGAGTTTTTTGGGAGGGGGAACAAAAATATTTGGAGGGATCCAATATTTGGGAATGAAAAAGAGTGCTACTGTTGGATATATGTTGGATATATATTTTTCAGCGACTAAAATTTAAGTTGCTGAACAGTCACTGTTTATAATTTAAACTGGAAATTGCTGAGAAACCCAATTTCGGGGTGGGCTTTTATGAAATGCCCACCCGCTGGATAAGTTTTATAAAATACCCAGAATTAAGTATTTTCACGTTAAATATTCCAAGATTCCCTTTTAGATGCCACCCGCTAGAAACTGCTATTTTTATAATACCGAAACTACCCCTCCGCGCGAATTGGTCATCTATATGTATTTGAATTCAAAAAACTCAGATCTGGATTGCGATTTTCGTCTTCTTCTTCTTCACGGGAAATCTGAATTCCATTGCTCTTATATTCAGCAGAGATCGCAAAGATCGTTCGTAGTTCGGTGTGTTTTTCTTCAGTCAAACTCAGATCATCGCTCGTCATCATCATCACCATCTTCATCGTGGAGACATTTGAACTCAGATCTTCAATTGTGGAGAGAAGATCTTTCTTCTTCTTTTCCATAAGAATTATCATCGCTTTGAAAGAAGAACGAAACTCTTTATTCCTGAAAAAACTAAATTACACGTTTTAACACTGGAAATGACCATTCTCCGTCTTAATTAGGACGGAGAATGGCATTCTCCGTCTTAATTAGGACGGAGAATGCCATTCTCCGCTTTATTTAAGACGGAGAATGCCATTCTCCGTCCTAATTAACACGGAGAATGACATTCTCCGTTTCCGTCTTAATTAGGACCGAGAATGTCATTCTCCGTCTTAATTAGGACGGAGAATGGCATTCTCCGTTTTATTTAAGACGGAGAATGGCATTCTCCGTCCTAATTAACACGGAGAATGGCATTCTCCGTGTTTCTAACACGGAGAATGGTCATTTTCCTGCATTTTAACACTAGAATGACCATTCTCCGTGATAAATTACACGGAGAATGGCATTCTCCGTCCTAATTAAGACGGAGAATGGTCATTCTCCGTTTAATTTAGCACGGAGAATGGCCATTCTCCGTCTTAATTAGGACGGAGAATGCCATTCTCCGTTTTATTTAACACGGAGAATGACATTCTCCGTTTCATTTAACACGGAGAATGGTCATTCTTCTGCGTTTTAACACTGGAATGACCATTCTCCGTGTAAATTAAGACGGAGAATGTCATTCTCCGTCCTAATTAAGACGGAGAATGGTCATTCTCCGTGTAAATTAAGATGGAGAATGCTATTCTCCTGCATTTTATGGTTAGCTGAAACTTTGGAGGGCCATAACTTTTGACTGGGAGGTCGAAACGAGGTCCCGTTTGTCGCAAAATGAGCGTATCGTCGAGGAGACTGAAAGTAACAGCTTCAGCATTAGACGGCCTTCCGAAATTTTAGATTCGCAAAAAAAATGATATTTGGACCTCCGTTTTAGCACTTTTGTCGTTCGTCCCGGTCTTTCCGAAATTTTTCGACGAGTTTTTGAAGATTTTTGAGGAGAAAACCTAGATTCGAAAGTGAGCAGCGTATGGAAGAAGATGGAGTATTGAAACATTTTTTTAAGAGCAGTTTTGTGGGTGTTTCCAATAAATTAAAAGGAAGGGCAAAAGGGTCATTTGGAACCCGCTTTGGATAAGTTTCTCTAATTCTGGGCACGCGATGAAAGTTTTTTTAGCGGTGGGTTTTACATAAAACTTTTTTAGTTTTTGGACATTTCATAAATCTTCCCTTATTTAAACATAGTGACTAAATACCGACGAAAATTGTTAGTCACTAGAAAAATTATTAGATAGCTCCAACATTTTAGCAACGAAAAAGTGACTCCCAGTAACTTGAATTACGAATTCGTAGCCTTTCAGTCGCTGGTATAGTAACTAATTCATTTCAGTCGCTGGGTTAGTCGCTAATTTACCATATTTTTGTAGTGAATGGGCTATTGGGCTTTGGCAGTTTGGCTTTTTGTTTGTAGGGCTTTTTGGTTATCTAGTCTATGGTTGAGGTACTCAGTGCGACACAACTTACAATAGCCTAGACTCAAATAAAATATAAAAATACAGACTTCCGAAGACAAGTTCCAGCAGTAGTCGATGATGATTGTCCGACTTGATATGTGTATGTCGTCTGTTTTGTAGCTTTGATGACAAAGTATGTGTCGAGTTGGATCATGTCAAATATCGATTTGTTAATTATCAAGATTAGGTTGACTGCGATCCAGTTTGGGTCAACAGGGAGAACGGATTCTATTTCATCAAGTTTGCGCTAGCAGAAGACCTGGATCAGATCTTGGAAGGAGGCACCTGGACGTTTGATGGGCGCCTGGTCGTGCTAAAACGGTAGCTTCCGGAGTCCAAATTCGAAAAAGACCGTCTAACGACGGTCCCGATTTGGATTAGACTGATTGTAGGACCGTTGAGCACTTCTAGAGGGGGTAAATAGAGTGTATTCGTATGCAGCAAAAATAATCACCACTTAAAAAATTAACAGATTATAGACTATGGCAGATATAAGAGACAATAAATTAAATGCAATAATCAAGAGAGAGAAGATCGAACTCAGTGAACATAGCAATATATACTGGTTTTTCTTTGAGAGGACTAATCTAGTCGCGAGTACTCTTGCCCGCTATTAATCCACTATTCAAAAGCTAAAAGAAGCCGCCTTGCCTTAGATAGATAGGCAGGGACAGGAAGGGACATGGAAGTGGAGATGATAAAGTACAGAGATCTCAAAATAAGATACTTCATCGGTCGATCCCGCTTTGGGCAAGATCATGGAGAAAATGATACGATGAAGTTCATAGAAATACGGGTTAAAAAATTAGCCAGTAGCTTGCGTGGACGAGTGTTGGGAGTACACAAATCATCCTTGAAACTCTCAAGGGACGATCCATTGGAAAATTGAAACTTGCGTGCATCGACAAGTTTCTTCCAAGAATTGGGTTCCGAGATCTCGAGATATTCCGCAAGCTCAAAATCATCAAAAGTAATATCGATACCGGCGACACGAGAATAGATTCGTGTGTCGTCAAAGATGAGATTACAGTAAAACATTTGGATAGCATTTAAATAGATAAGAGATGATGTAGAAACTAAATCATTTAGACAAAGATCATGGAACAATGAGTCATATCTTGAAAATATTATAAAATTGATAGGATGACCCGCATACACACTCCGTGAACGAAAGTCATTGAACCATTCATTGGAAGCCTCCAATGGTACAAAAATTTGTTCATTGAATGTGTTGGGGTCATTAGGTGGTGGAGGATTAAAAAGTGGATAGATTGGAGGAGCAAGAGGAGGAGGAGAATTGGATGATGAAGCACCTTCACTCCTTCTTCTCTTGCCTCTTCCAAAAAGTCTAGGAGCCATTGAGAATTTAAAATAATTGACAAGAAAATAGAAAGGAATAGGAAATTATACATCACAAAGTTGAAAAAAGATGGAAGAGATCTCTCAAAAACCTTGACATCTTGAGTTTGGAAAGAAAGAGAGCCCTAAAAATAGAGTTTCTAGGGTTAGAGTTTGAAAATTTTGTGTTTGAAGGAAGGTGGAAGATGAACAATGTGAAGAGAGAGGGTTGATTCTCGGTTTTAAGGAGGTTTGGAGCATCCAAGCGGGTTAAATCTGGACCGTTGGATCAAATCAATAGATGGCTGAGTATCAGGGAAGGTTCTGTGACTAGAAACAGAGTTCGGCCCAAATTCTGCCTCTATGGGCACATAACACAGGAAGGTTGCAAAAATGGCTATGTGTTGGTTCAAAATGAATGGAATTTGAAAGTTTGAATTAACTAAGTTATAAATGCAATTAAACCATATAATAAACAAGGATTTATGACAACGACCATTACGATGAAACTGCCATGGGGTAGCTGTAGGGGCCGGATTCCAGCTAGCGGTAGTCCGAAGACTAGTACACCGTGTCGCTAAGGCTTTTATGCCTTGTTGTTAGAAGGATCCTTTCGGCTTGTACCCATAGCAAGGTCATCATAAAGATATATGTCATAATCGTTATTTACGCAGACCAATTTATTTAATGATCGTTTCATCCAAAAATTTTAATTCACGACCAAGAAAATTGAAGCGCTCTTCGGCCAGTGGTTTGGTAAAAAAGTCTGCTAAGTAATGTTCAGTGTCTATGAATTCTAAATTAATCGTGCCTTGTTGTTGATGATCACGCAAAAAGTGATGTCTAATCTCTATGTGTTTAGTGCATGAGTGACAAACATGGTTCTTGGTTAGATTAATGGCACTAGTGTTATCGCAGAAAATAGGTATGTGCTTGAAACATAAGTTATAGTCTTCAAGGGTTTGTCGCATCCACAGAATCTGTACACAACAACGACTAGCTGCGATGTATTCAACTTCTATTGTGGACAGTGTGACGGAGTTCTGCTTCTTGCTAAACCATAAGACTAACGCCTTTCCTAGCAAATGACACGTGCTACTGGTACTCTTACGGTCGACTTTGCATCTCGCAAAATCTGCATCGGAATATCTGATTAAATCAAAGGAAGTGGTTTTGAGATACCACAAGCCTACCGTAATAGTTCCTTTAAGGTATCTAAAGATACGCTTAACTGCGGTCATATGTGATTCCTTAGGATTGGCTTGGTATCTAGCACATAAGCAAACACTAAACATAATGTCGGGGCGACTAGCAGTTAAATATAATAAACAATCAATCATAACTTGATACTTACATTGATCGATCGATTTGCCGCTTTTATCAGGTTCCAGCTTAGTGGTAGTAGCCATAGGGGTGCTTATTGGTTTGATGCTGTCAAGCTCAAACTTTTTCAACATGTCCTTGACATATTTCGATTGACTGATGAAGACGTCTTGAGAGAGTTGTTTGATTTGCAATCCAAGGAAGTAGTTGAGCTCCCCCATCATGCTCATCTCGAACTCATTCTACATACACTTGGCAAATTCCTTGAATAGACCCACATTAGTAGACCCAAAAATAATATTAATATATTTGAACTAAAAGAATTGTGTCATCAAGAGATTTTATAAACAGTGTAGTGTCCACTTTTCCTTTTGAAAAACTTGTATCTAGTAAGAAAGTACACAGATGATCATACCAAGCTTGAGGAGCTTGTTTGAGGCCATAGAAAGCTTTCCTAATTTTAAAAATATGGTCGGGAAATTTTTGATTTTCGAAACCAGGTGGTTGTTTGACAAAAAACTTCTTCCTTGATAAAACTGTTTAGAAAAGCACTTTTCACATCCATTTGGAAAAGTTTAAAGTTTTGAAATTTTCAAATGCGTAAAGCATCAGAATGGATTCTAGTCGGGCAACAGGAGCATACGTCTCATCATAATCGATGCCCTCCTCTTGATTGTATCCTTGGGCTACGAGACGAGCTTTGTTGCGAGTGACTGAACCGTCCTCGTTTACTTTGTTACGAAAAACCCATTTAGTGCCAATTATTAAGTGGCCAGTAGATTTAGGAACAAGTTCCCAAACTTGGCTTCTCTTAAATTGGTTTTCTTCTTCTTGCATTGCCGAAATCCAAGATTCATCATTAAAAGCTTCTAAAACGTTTTTCGATTCTATTTGAGAAATAAATGCAGTGCTAGTTGTATTGTCTCTTACAGAGGATCGAGTAGTTACCCCTTTTGATATTTCACCTATTACCAAGTCCTTTGGATGAGAAGGAGTAAATTAGAACTTCTTTGGTAATTCCTTTGGAGAGCTGGTTTCAGATGTTGCATTTATTGATGTCGAAGTATATGGTTCATCATCGTCATTAGGAATAATAGTTGTACTATTATCCTCATCAAAAGTTACATTAGTAGACTCTTCAACAATCATGGACCGCTTGTTACACACTCTATATCCCTTACTCTTGGCTGCATAGCCAAGAAGAATACCTTCGTCAGCTTTGGCATCAAATTTACCTAAGTTTTATTTGGTATTCAGGATAAAATAGCGACAACCGAACACTCTAAAATAAAAACTTTAGGAGTCCTACCAAACCAAAGCTCATAGGGTGTCTTCTTTGAAATAGGTCGAATCAACACCCTATTCAAAACATGGCACGCTGTGCTGACAGCTTCTGCCCAAAAGTATTTCGGAAGAGAGAATTGATTTAGCATAACTCTAGCCATATCGCCAAGGGTTCTATTCTTCCGCTCCACAATACCATTTTGTTGAGGTGTTCTAGGACACAAAAATTTATGACAAACCATTTGAATCACAAAATTTTCAAAATCAGAATTTTCAAATTTGCCACCATGATCAATTCGGATACGAGTAATCATGTAGCCTTTTTCGGTTTGGACCTTTTTAGCAAATACTTTAAAAATAGAAATAGTATCACTTTTGTTTGTAAGAAAGAAAACCCATGTAAATCTTGAAAAATCATCTACAATAACAAAAGCGTAGAGTTTTCTGCCAAGACTGACTACTCTACTAGGACCAAATAAGTCCATATGAAGTAATTGCAAAGGTCAGGTAATACTTGTCTGCCATGAAATATAAAAGAACAGAATAATTATCGGTGAACCGGACTTTTACTTCACGTTACAGACTCGCTTGTACAAAGAAAGCCTAGGGACGAAAACCTAGGTACAGCAGTCTAAGTATAATTGTTTATTTTTGATTCTGGAGGGTGACGATAGAGGCTCAGGAAAGCGACGGCCGCTCTGTCTTACTCCTTGGACGATCGGTATGCAGCCTTGGCTCGTGGAAGATCTGCTTGGCGTGGACGAAGAAATGCTTTTCTCGCTCTCCTCGTGTTGCTCTCCTGGCTTCTCTCTCTCTGTGGTTATCGAAAAGAGGGGAACTCTCTCCGTATATCTGTCTCTCTCTTTTTTTTTATTCTTTTGTTGCCCGGGGGTTCTTGCAAGGGAATGATGCTGGCTATTTATAGGAGTGGGGTATGATCATTAGGGTTTGCTAATGATCATTTGTTTGGAATGTCGGCGCTCCTTCAATCTATCTGAACCCTTGATCCTGATTACAATAAATCTAGGCCATTAATGCGGATAGCACCGTATCTTATGAGCAATTAATGCTAACTGCTTTAAATCTTCATGATTGATTATGCCAATGTCCGATTGCTCGCCACGTGTCCCATTGGCTTGATGATAAATGATATGCCTTGATCTCAGTAAATATGATGATGATGTCAAATATATTTATTGAGATTCGGTTAAATCCTTGATTGATCCGATGCCACGTGTTTTAATTGTGGGTCCTGCCAGAGCCGCATGGGATGGGCAACACTTGAACCGCAGGGAGATACTCTTCGTGAGCCGCATAGGACAATGCTTCATCGAGCCGTAGGGAACGAACTCTCAATGAGCCGCATATGCATAGTCTTTGCGAGCCGCATGAGCTAGCCTTGTATTGAGCCGTAGGGGCTGAGCTCTCAGTGGGCCGCATATGGCTGATTTCTACTAATCATATAGGATGACTTCTCAGTGAGCTGCATGAAGCTGTTCTCTATTTAAGCCGCATGAGATTTGCCACATGGCAACCTAGGATTTCTGACGGATCGGGTCAGAGATCTTCTTCTTTTCCCGAAGAGTCTGTCATTATGGCAGAGCCATTATGACACTTTATGCCAGAACCGCCACAGTCGTCAAATCGTGCCAGAGCATTAAATGAGGCCACTATTTAAAGGGCCAGCTGTAGGGAAGGATCACAAGGGGACACGTGGCATCGATCGAGCCGCATATTTCTGCTAAACCGCATACACTCCCGAGCCGCATGAGACTGAGAGTCCTCTTTGAACCGTATAAGGTAGCTCCTGTATGAGCCGCATGGGCTTCTTCCCCGGAGCCGCATGGACCATTATTCTGATATTTTCCATGCTTCTATAGGACCCCCTTCAAAGTTTTCAATTTTACAAAATTGAAACACTTTGAATAAGAAGCATGGCCCCGTTCATGCCGCATAAGTGTCCCAGCCGCATAGACTCATCTGGCCACATAGGCTCTTTGCCACGTGTCCTGACTACGTGTGCAAATCTTCATTAAATGCTCTTGATTCGTTTTGATTTAACGACATCTTTTGGGGGAGGATCCCAAGGGTCGGTTTTACTTTGACCGAAGCGTTTTTGCTTTTATCTTTTGAAGCAGCACGTAATCCGAGGCATAATCCGAGATGTTTGTTCGTTTCATGGGTCTCTTTTGCCTATAAATAAGAGGCTTTTAGTCTCTTGGGGGTTTCTTTACCTTCTCTCTTTGCTCAGATTCTCTGTTGCCGACTTTGCTCTTCGTCTCCTTCCTTCAACGACCGACAATGGCTCCCAAGAAGGTTGCTGCGTCGAAGGCCACAAAGGGTAAGGCGGTTGCTTCTACGACGACTGCAGCGACGAACGTGGTCACTCCTCCGCCGGCTGATGTGCGTTCTATTCATCCCGACGTTCACCCGCCTATCGCTGGTAAGGGTCGTCTGAAAACCCTAACTGTTGCCATGGCTCTGCTGCATACTTTATGCACAAGCCGCATGTACAGGGCTTATCGATGTGACCGCATGAGCCCTTCGCCCCATGGGACCGCATGAGCTTGTTATATTCGATCTGAGCCGCATATGTGTTTTCGATTTGGGCCGCATAAGTGTTGCTCACTTTTTGAACCGCATAAACTCGCTTGCTTATATCTGCATCCGCTCGCATGAATCTGGCTTCGTAGGCGTGCTTAACCTGAACCGCATGGGTCTATAAGCTCGTCTGAATTTGAGTTGTATGGACTCGGCTAACTCGGAGCCGCATGAGGCTATGATGCACCGAACCGCATGGACGTATCTAATGCTGAGCCGCATGAGGCTGTGACAACCCGAGCCGCATAGACTCAGATGATCTTTCCAATACTTCTATTTTTTTTGACAATCTCCTAACCTCGTTTCTTTCGTATTTCTCCAGTGAATCTGCCAGTAAATCCTGCTGGGGAGCTTATAGTGGGTTCGAATCAATTCGCCCTGGGCGTGCGTCTTGACGACTTAATTAAGCAAGTGTTGAATCAGTTCCCTACTGATGAGCCTTCGGAGAGGTTGAAGGCCATTGAGGATCAGACCCTCCATTACCTCCGTTCCATGATGAATACTGGAAAGCTGGATGGAAAATTCCTGAAGCCTTTGTTCCTTTTTGGTGATGCTTTAATCATCAAGAATCCCCGAGTTTTAGAGATTTTCGAGAACTGGGATTTTTCTTTGGATGGGGTGGCAATCCATATTCCTCTCATGGAACGTCATTATCCTTTATCATGGTTCAATATGGTGTTGCTGGACAGGAAGATGGTATGTAACTTAACTCCCACTCAATCAGGGATATTGATGGGCAACATCCATTATAATCCGAATATGCGGTCAGCGTATACGGGTAAGGATTCCATCCTCCGGTATATGATGGGTCTGGCCCCGGGCTCTTTCATGAATGTATACGGTCCCAACTTCACACTTACTCAAGCTGATACTTTTCTGAATCGGCTTGTTCGCAAGAAGTCTTTTCCTGTTGGTAGACTGGCACTGCCGAACTGGATAAACCCCACCTCTACGTGGGCCCAGTTGACTACTTGGGTTTTGCAGACCTATGGAACATTCTTGCGGGAGGTGGGGCTTTACCATACCATTCGGGGCACTTGTCACGGGCTTCCCATTAATAAACCACTGTTCGTAGCGCTCTTGGAGATGTATAGACGGCGAATGGGGACGTTCTTTGCACCAGTAGGGGAGCTGGGGCTTGCTCTTCACGAGATGTATATTGTCTCTAAACTTCTATGGGGGAATGAGCTTTTCGAGGTGTATACCCCGTCGAATGAGGAGTTCGAGGCCTTGGACAGGCAACTCCCGGGTTCTTTTGGAGTGTATCGGGAGTTGTTGTGCCACCATAGTGCTCGTCATCAGATGGCTATAAAAACGACGGATAGCTCCGAGGGGACCGCTCCCCATACCACATTCTGGATTAATTATCTTTTTAGAGTTGATCCCTCTGGCGAAGTTACTCCCCGAGCCCCTCGAACGCATGCAGAGGTAAGGGATCTGATGTCAAGTGTCAAGAAGTCGAGATCCAAGAGCGATATATTCGGGAGTCAAGCTGACTCTTTTAGTTATTTTCACTATGGGACCATACAGATGTCGGAGAAGGCGCTTCTGGCAGGATTTTTAATGATATGGCTACGGAACTGCGTAGTCTCGGGAGGAGCGGGTTCTATCGAGAGGATTGGTCGTCATTTCATCCTCCCTGCCGTTAAACTAGTATTCGGAGTTAGGCTGGCCCTCCTTCCTGCTATGGTGTGTAGCATACACCATGGTCTGCGAACATTCTCATCCAAGGTTATTGCTCGCAAAAAGACTTTGGATTTTGAGCGCGTAGAACTGCCCTTCCACTACCTGATGGGGTGGTTGGCGATGCACTACAAGTCTTTGCTGGAACCTGGGATAGCGGAAGATGCTACAGCCGAAGATGCTTTCCTCTTCAAATGCCATCACCGGTCTTGGGAATACAACACTATGCCAGCTTGTCGGAGGGCGCTGGCGAGAGTGGATGGGTGTGATCTCTTTGTGTCTGTTCCTCCTTTTTCTGATGAAGAAGTGAGGAAGGTACACCTTGATGGTACTGGACCTTCTCATTTTCTGTCTCTGGATATGCTTGCTTGGTTGCGCAATATCCGCTCCGCACATCTGGTTTATCGCAACCGAGATAATGTGTACTTGGAACCTTACCTACCTAGCAGGTTTTCCCGCCAGTTTGGTTATAGCCAGTTGTTCCTTGATTGTCCCAACCCTTGTTTGGGTTTTGAAGGCAGCATTCTTGACGGTGTCCGAGCGTGGAATTATTATGACACTTATCATACTCGGCCAGCTTCTCGGTTCCCGATGCTAAGGTGTCGAAGGAAATTTTGTACGTGGCTGCTTTGTATCACGTTATGGCGAACAAGCCTCCTGTTAACTTTGATCCGAGTACCAGTTTCATCGTGGGTACCGGTTTAGAGGAGAAGCCCAAAGGGGCTAAGGCTAGAAAGCAATTGGCGCTCCAGGTCCCCCCCCTGAATCAGAACCATCCGAGTCGGCTGAGGATGAGGATGATAATGACAGTGAAGGCTCCCTCTCTGGTGGGGGTGAAGAAGTAGCGGATCAACCGCTTCCCATACCCGACGAACCGGCGGAAGATCTGTTGCTTACTACGCAAGAGGGAGTAGTGAGAGAAGAACAACCTTCAGCCGTGTCTGGTCCCTCGCGTAAACGGGTCAGACCCGAGTCTTCTGACAGTAGAGCGACCTTTTTCGTGAAGAGAGCCGCTGTTAGGTCTCGTGGATTACTTATCACCGAGAAGGGTGAAGGTATAGATGCTACTCCGGGGGTAAGACCAAGTCGCAGTCATCTCTTTGTTGTAGTTTTTTTTTTCTCAGAAATATGACTTAGTCACTTTTCTTTGTAGGTGCCCGATGAGTCGTCCTCTCCCGAATCGTCTACCACCCCTGAAGTTGCTCCGACCCTTGCTGCTTTGATTAGCAACATGTGTGCCGCGGTCCTTTCTGCGGGCGCTCTCTCAGCGGTGGCTGGAAGCTCCCGGATTGCTGAAACCTCGGCCCGGGATGACGAAGGTTTCTTTGGACCCGTCCCCGAAGCCGCTGATCTTCAGCAATGCGACGTCGATCTTGGTGCACCCCCTCCCGAGGATACAAGGGCGGAGGAGCCTATTATACCAGACTCGGATGTTGTTAGTGAAGGGGCTGTGGTGGCTGCAGGCGAACCTCGGCCTTCACGCTCCTCCACTGGTAAGATAAGCCAGATATTGACTAGTGAGGGGGCTTATTTACTCTATCAACATATTCTCCGGGTCAAGTCGATTCATGGTTGCCTTGGCCCTGCAGGTCCTGACCCTTTACTTCCTACCGTGGATATTCTTGGGGAAGGCTCGGCCTGCCGTGATATGGGAGAAAGCAGCATTCCCTCTTCTTTGCCGTCCCATGTCGAGGAGCCTCCTGCCAGCTCCAGGCCGACGGGAATGGGGTTGGCGATGGTCTCCGCCTCATCCCCTGCAGATTATACGGCTCCGGAGACCGACCTCTCGACCCTGCCGAGTATTCAAATTTTGCAGGCTGCCGAAGAGGAGTTGGCCGCTGTTCAAGCGTCCTTCCGTGCGGAGCTGGTTTCTCTTATGGCGGGAGCGGCGGATTCTGTTGCGTCTTCTTCGGTGCTGCCAGCCATACTCCCGTTGACACCGGTCTCCTCGGAGACTCTGGACGAGGTGACGCAGGACGTGGTCGACAGCTTCTATCGTCATTTGAAAAGGGGCGTAGACGCTGCCATGGAGCGGGGGACCCCATTTTCTCTATCTCTCCAGTGTGCTCGGGGTTAGATTGTAACCTTGAAGTCCCTTCCTGGCGGGGTGGGGTTAGCTGCGCTCCTGGAGCCTAAGTTGACAGAGGCTGACCAGCTTGCTGCTCGGGATAGGATTAAGCTAGCCCGAGATACGGCTGGGCCAGTTGTACGGGGAGACCTTGATAAGTTTTCTGCTTTGTATGACCAGCTGGGTCGTAGGAGTCAGGCTTGTCGTGCTCGAAAAGAGTCTGCTTCTCGTGGAATCGCTGACACAAAGGAGCGTATTCTTGGACTTCAGCGGGAATTAGCCTTTTTAGAGTCAGAGCTGGAGACTGCTCAGGCGGAGCAGGCGTCAATAGTTTGGGAGGCCGAGAAGGTTTCCCAATCTTCTGATAACCTGGAGCGGGCCTTTAAGAAATTTTAGGATAACTGGCAGGCTCACGCTCACTTGGAAGACGAGGCGGTGCTGACCCACGAGGCGGAGCGTCGAGCCTTCCAGAGGTTCGAGCGGTCGATTGTTTTGCTGACGGACCGTCTCAGGGCGTTATGTACCCCAGAGCAGTGATCAGCTGTCTGTTTTCTTTGTTTTCTCTTTTTTTTCTTTTTGTAAGGGATATGATCCCAAATGAAGTAGTACGTTGAATTTTGAATAAATGAGCATGTTTCAACTCATCATCTCTTTCTTGTACTTGTGGCATCTGTGGAATTGGACTTGCTGGGAGATTTATTTGTGGACCTGTTATCCTAGGCGTACCTTAGTTTTAGGTACGGATAACAAGTTTGGACAGGATGTCCGGAACAGCCGTGGCAAAGTGGTCATGGACGTTCTCGGTGTTGAAAAAAAAGAATGCCGTAGAGCAGCTGGGCTCCCAGGGCATGGTGGGGTGGTGAATTTATGCTAAGAAGCTTAGCAAAGGAATATTTATGGACCTATTATCCTTGGCGTACCCTGGTTCGGGATACAGATAATAGGGTGAGAGAAAAACCAACATATTTGCTCAGAGGTTATGAGGACATGGCATGCATGAGGGTTTTACCGTAGAATCTTCCTGCTCAGAGGTAATGAGGACATGGCAGGGGAGGTTTCACGGAAGATATTCGTGGTCAACAGCAGACATTTGTGGACCTATTATCCTTGTCGTACTCCGGTTGTGGGTACAGATAATAGGTCGAAAGGAGACCGACATACTTGCTCAGAGGTAATGTGGACATGGCGAGCATGAAGGTTTCTTCGACGGAGCCTTCCCACTCAGAGGTAATGATGACATGGCAGGAGTGGGATCAATGAAGAGGGGGTACATAGAATGACTCAGAGGTAGGAGAACGTGGAAGTTCTATGTGAGGGGCGGTTTGTTTTTGGTGGAAGTGAAAACGACTCAGAGGTAATGAGGACATGTCCGTTTTCGGAAATTTGTGGATCGATTACCCTTTTTGTGCACTGGGAGCGCGGGTATTGGATCATGAGGGAGGATCTCTTCCAGGAAGAAAGTTCAGAGGTATAATCATACGTAACTTACTATCTGAAAGAGTGACCGGAATGTGAGTTCAGAGGCACAAGCGGGTACATAACTTGGTAATTTAGAATATTGAGGAAGTTAGAGTTCAGCGACACCAGCAGATACATGACTCGATAATCTGAAGGGAATGTGGGGGTGAGTTCAGGGGCACCAGCCGGTACATGACTCGATAATCTAAGATGTTGTGGGTGTGGGTTCAGTGGTACCAGCGGGTACATGACTCGATAATCTGAAATATTGTAGGTGTGAGTTCAGTGGTACCAGCGGGTACATGACTCAAAGATTTTGTAGCTAATGTCGTTTAGACATAATATTTCTTCAGGAACTTGTCGTTGATGGGCAGCATGAGCAAGTCTCCATTTTGCTTTGCAAGGCGGTAAGCACCGTTGGAGAATACCGTCTCAATGATAAATGGGCCCTCCCACTTTGGCTGGAATTTGCCGGCGATCTTGTGAGTCATGACCATTGGCCTCCGGACTGCCAAGACGAGATCGCCTACCTGGAATGTTCTGATTTTGACCTTCTTGTTGAAGGCTCCTGAGATGCGTGCTTGGTACAGCTCGATCCTTTGCTGAGCTAGGAGGCGCTTTTCATCTAAGGCCTCTAACTCTTGCAGGCGACGTTGGTAGTTGTCGTCTGTCGTTAATTGATGTGTGAGGGCGACACGTAGTGAGGGGATCTGGGTCTCCAAGGGGAGGACTGTCTCACTTCCGTATGCCAGGGAGAATGGTGTATTTCCGGTGGCTGTTCGGACTGTAGTGCGATAAGCCCATAAGCATTCGCAGAGCTTCTCGTTCCAGTCGCATTTGTTGGAGGAGACAAACTTCTTGAGGAGTTTGATGATTGTTTTGTTGAATGCCTCTGCTAACCCGTTTGCGGCCGGGTTGTATGGTGTCGAAGCGACATTCTGAATACGGTGCTTATCGCAAAACCGATAGAATACGTGGCTTGCAAACTGCGGACCGTTGTCATGGATGATCCTTCGGGGCAATCCAAAGCGGTAGATGACGTGATGCTTAAGGAAGTTGATTACGTTTGAAGTCTTAACTTCTGCGAGTGGGACAGCTTCCGCCCATTTGGAGAAGTAATCAGTGATCGCAAGTATGAAGCGATGTCCTCGGGAGGAAGGTGGGGTGATTGGACCAATGATATCTATTCCCCATGCTTCGAATGGCCAGGATGCCACTGTCGGATGCAAAAACTCTGATGGTTGGTTAATGAAGTCTGCATGGACTTGGCAAGCTTTGCATTTTCTAGCATAGTCTATCGCGTCTGCCACCATCGTGGGCCAGTAGTAGCCCATTCGGCGAAGGCGATCTTGTAGTTTTGGGCCGGGCTGATGGGCCCCGCAGACACCGTCATGAGCTTCTCGTACGGCTTCTTTGGCTTCTGCGTTCGACAGGCACCGGAGTAATAATTCGTCATAGGAGCGGCGATACAGCATCTTCATCTCTGTATCGTAGAAGAATCTGAGAGAACGCCGTCTGATGGAGGTGGCTTCCTTTGGGTTCTCGGGCAGGATGTCGTAGACGACGAAGTAGATGAATGGTTGTCTCTAATCTGGGGCATCATCGATCGTCTGGGCAGAATAACTCACCACGAATTGCACATTGTTCTTGGGACAGACCAGTTCGTGGCCTATTACATCCACTGATTGGCGATCATAATTCGGAACTGCAAGGGAAGCGGCAAGACCAGCTAGGGCATCGGCTTCGATATTTCGGAGTCTGGGAACGTGTTCGATGAAGAACCCCTCGAACGATGAGATGATGTCAATCGCTATTTGGTGATAGGGGATCATGTCTTCGTGGCGGACCTCGTATGAGCCCCGGATCTGATTGACGATTAGTTGGGAGTCGCCGTACGCTTCAAGGTATTCTACCTCCAGCTCTCTTGCAAGTTGGAGGCCAATGACCAAAGCGTTGTACTCAGCCACATTGTTAGAGCAGGGCTCTGTGAGAGAGTAAGCGCGATTGATCACCAGCCCAGTAGGAGAAATCAATACCACTCCGATCCCAACGACGATGTTTCCCTTGGGTCTGGTTCTTGACGCGCCATCGAAGAACATCCGCCATATGTTATCGTGGGTGGCTGTATTCGAATCGACGACCTCATCTGGGATCTCTTCATATATTCTAGATGACTCTGATCCTGGGTGGGCTGCCAAGAAGTCTGCCAGGGCTTGACCCTTGATAGCCTTCTGCGGGACGAAGATCATATGATAGGGGGACAGCAATATTGCCCATGTAGCGAGGCGAGAGCTGAGCGCCCCTGGTTTAGTCATGAGGACTCTGAGAGGGTTGACTCGGAAGATCACATGTATGGTTTGCCCTGTGACGTAATACCGCGTCTTTTGAATGGCGAACACCAGGACGAGGCATTCCTTCTCCACAGCGGTGTATCGGTGTTCTGGCCCAATCATCATTCGACTGAGGTAATATATAGCTTGCTTATGGCCTGCATCGTTGTTTTGTGCCAACAAAGCACCAAGGGAGTGTTCCATTGCCCGTACATAGAGCAGGAATGGTTTTCCAGGGACTGGGGCTACTAAGATCGGAGGATTTGACAAATATTCTTTGATGCTGTCGAAAGCACGCTGGCATTCCTCGTCCCATACGAATGAGACTCCTTTCTTCATGAGGTGCGTGAATGGTCGGCATCGCCCGAAGAGGTTGGAAATGAACCTTCTGATGTAAGCTAGCCTTCCTTGGAGGCCTCTAAGTTCGCGAAGATTTCTCGGGGGAGCCATCTCCATGATCGTCTTTGTTTTCTCGGGATCTACATGGATACCCTTGGCAGTGATGATGAAGCCTAAGAACTTCCCGCTGGATATGCCTAGAAAGGACTTCGTAGGGTTCATCTTCAAATTGTGCGTTCGCATTAGATCGAATACCGTCTTTAGATCCTGCAGATGGTCTCCCTTGCTACGGCTTTTAACGGCTATATCGTCAACGTAGCACTCCACCGTCTTGCGTAAGTGGTCTCTAAAGATGATGCTCATGGCTCTTTGATATGTGGCGCCAGCATTCTTTAAGCCGAAAGGCATGACTGTGTAGCAGTACGTGCCGATCGGTGTTCGGAATGATGTATGCTTTTCGTCGTTAGGAGACATTTTGATTTGGTTGTACCCCGAGAAGCCATCCATGAATGACATGCGTTCGAAGCTGCAAGTATTGTCGATCATGATATCTGTGATAGGAAGAGAGAATTCATCTTTGGGGCACGCCTCGTTCAGGTTGCGGAAGTCGATGCAGATTCAAATCTTCCCATTCTTCTTGAGGATGGGTACTATGTTGGCGACCCAGTCTGGATGTTGCTCTTTACGAATGAAGCCGCTGGCTATCAGTTTGTTGACCTCGGCTTCGATCGCGTCCATGATGCCCGGGCGGAAGCGTCGTTGTTGCTGCTTGAATGGCTTTGCATCCGGCCGTATGTTGAGTTTGTGGAGAGCGATGTCAGGATTTAACCCTGGCATGTCTTCATAGCTCCAGGCGAACACATCAATATACTCTCTGACAAGTTCTAACAGCGACTCCCGTTCTTCCTCAGTTAGGCTTTTACTGATGAAAATCGGTTTTGAAGAAGATTTGCTGTCGAGATCCACTTGTATGACCTCATCTTCAGTAGGAGGTTCTCTCAGTTCGAACCGCTTTTTCCATTGTACGTCCAATTGTTGGGCCCATGGCTCAAGCTCGAGGATTTCGGGGATGTCTTCGTCTTCCTCGTAAGCGTCGGCGAATGCCATGTTGACTGACATGACTTGTCTGAATACATCTCCGATGCTGGTATCTGAGTCGGAAGTTGGTGATCCGGTTGAATGTGACTGCCAGTCGCATTCTTCGTCTAAACTTTCAGGGGTCGTAGTAGGCGTTACATACCCTAGCCCGCATCGAGTTTTGTTATAGTAGTTCTGTGGTTTGCCCGCCGGGGCTGGCGACTTCAAAGGAAATCGTCGCCCAGTGCCGTAGTTCAATCCTGGCGTCATCTCTAGATCGTACCCCTGTTTCTGTATGAGATATTTGGATTGAGGGCTATAGAGATACAGAGGCAGCCTCTCAGCATCTGACCCGAGGTCGACTTCTTCTATGGCGAGGGGATGTGGGTTGTTCGTCCCGCCGAAGATGATCGGATGGTCTCCTCCCTCGAATATTCGGTAAGCGTCTTCTACTGGAGTAAGCTGGATCGCGGTGTACACATTTGTCACCTGTGTGTGTAGGTGAGCGCCTATACCGTGTTCCATAGCATACAATGTACATAGCTTATTGAGTTAGGTGTAGTTCAAAGATAACCCTTTATTGATGAAGTAAGGTATCCTTTCTAGGGGGATTACATCATCAGCGGAGGGGGCAACAGTATGGGCAGCTACGTACTTGGTTAGCTCCGGTTCCTCTTCGGCTACCCCCTGTGTGAACGAAGACTGAGAGGACGACCTAGGAAGCTTGATTGTCAGTGTTCCAGTTGATGGAGTAGAGCGTGGAGTTGTTGGCAGACTGGCGACCCCCAGTTTGGCATTCGATGTGGAGCAAGGAGTGGCTGGCTCGCTGGAAGTGTCAGACCTCGCATCGAGGTGACGACCCTTCCTGGAGAGGCGTATCGTCATGGGCCTATCCGAGGGGTTGAGCTTCCCTGCTTGTGGTTGGCTGACTCTTAGTAGCCTGATTGTCAGTGGCTCAGTTGTGGGTCTCGACACTTGGCCGGACCTTGGCAGCCGGATTATCATTTGCTCCTCCTGTGCTGAGAGGCTGATTGCGTCCTTCCGCAGAGTGGCGGTAAGGGGTGCAGACTTGCCCGGCTTACGAGCTTGAAGATGGATCGTCAGGGGTCCTTCTGATCCCGTGACTATTTCGGTATGAGTTTGTGCGTCTCCTTCATCAAGGTGCCTCTTCGACTTTTCGTATAAGCAGGAGTCCGAGTAGTAAGATTCGACCCCTTTAAAGGGATCGATATCAGCAAATTCTGTCTTCACGAAGCCGTGTTTGTCGACGTATTTGAAGCACTGGTGTAGCGTGGAAGGCACGATCATATAATCGTGTATCCAAGGGTGCCCCAAAAGGATGTTGTAAGAAGTGTCTGCATCTATGACGTAGCAGGTGACTTCGGATTGGAGGTCGCCAATTTGACACTTCAAACGAATCTTCCCAATAGGGTAGCTCCTGTCCGAATTGAAACCGCTGATGGCGGTGCTTGTAGGCGTCAGGCGATGCATTGGGATGCGGAGATGATGTAGCAGACCCTTCGGGATGATGCTTATGGAAGAGCCAGGATCAATGTGCATCCGGTCCACCTTTACGTCGCCGATGTATCCAGTATAGTATAACGGGCGATCGTGCAGGTTGGTTTTGATAAGCATATCCTACGGGGTGAAGACGATATTGGGCATCGCTCCCGTACACGCGCTGTCTTAGTGATTTGCGGGCTGATTATCTCCCGTGAGGTTGGCCTGAGATAAGTATGCGTCGGTATTTTGGAGTGCATCGCTCAAGGCCGTACGGACATCCTTTGAGAGCCTTAGGAGTTCATATAAGGACAATTTGGCCGGTGTATTGGCCAATTGTGCCAAGATATCGAAGTTGTAGGGCCTCTCCAGCCCCTGAGGTGTCTCCTTTCGGAGGGATTTGTCGAAGCGAGTCTCCTTCGGCCTAGGCTTGTCGGTCGTCGAAGGCTGAGCCGGTCCCGGAGCATCAGTGGTAGTGGGCGGATGATCATCAGTTGAGTTCTCAGCTACGGGCTGAGATTGTGCTCCAGATCGAGTAACAACAGCCGCGACTTCTCCTTCATCTGCCGAGGCGGTGCGGCATGATCTGACTTTTTCACTTCTCTTCTTGTGAATGGGAGGCGTTGTGGACTGAGTCACCTTATGAAACAGGTCCGGATGGACCCACATAATTTCTTCTCGCGATGTAGTGAGAGGTACTAGATCGGCAGCTTGGTCTCGGGCGGGCGGAAGATTAGCAATTTCCATTGTTGCCAGAGGGATGGGTATAACACCGTCTTGAGTCTCTGTTGGAGGGAAGCTGCCGAATTGTACGGATACCATATTGGCTGCTACGGTTACCTCCTCAAAATCGATGGCTAGAGCGTTCGAATCGATGAGGTTTTGGATGTACCGTTTCAGTTGATAGCAGTCGTGTGTAGCATGGTGGACGTAACAGTGGTAATGGCAGAACTTTGGGTTCTCCAAGTCAGCCGGCCGAGGCTTCCGTCTTAGTGGAGGGAGCAGGATTCTATCTCCTTGTATGAGCATGTCCAAGATAGGCTTGACGTGGCCGTCATCGAAAGGATAAGTGATCTGAGGCCATTGTTTGTCTGCTGGTTGTGACTCGGGCTTCTGGGCCACGTCGGCCACCATAGCCTGCCTGCCTCTGTTGTCCCGATTGTTGGAGGGGCTACCCCCATTATCGGTGTTGGTGCTGGGACGCTTGCCCTTGTTCTCTCCATCCGAGATATGCAACCCCAGTTGGCGAGCCTTCCTTAATCGTTCCTCGGCACTTGTAGCACTGATGATAAAAGCCTTCCAGTCCTTGAATTGACTTTCGCCCATCCAGAGACTAATTATTGGGAGCAGTCTCTTTTGGCAGATTTCAATCAAAGAAGAATCCGGATTGCCGGATGGTAACTTCATTGCGGTTTGACGAAATCGCTCGATGTAATTCCTCGTCAGCTCTTTCTCTCCTTGGACGACGTCCATGAGGGTAGACATTGTGACGTCCTGGCCTACCTCGTAGAACCTCTCCAAGAACAAGCGTTTGAAGCCAGCGAAGGAGTGGATGCAATTGTCCGGCAGGTTGCGGTACCAGTCGAAGGCGACTCCTTCCAATGCCCTGATGAATAACCGCGTGAGGATAGCGTCATCATGAGGCAGATGGTCGGTGGTGACCTCGAAGTAAGTGATGTACCGACTTGCTGAGGTCTTGCCATCATAGGGGTAGATATTGAACGGCTTATATCTTGGTGGGAATGGATCATCCCTCCATTCAGCAGGATATGGTTGCCTTATTCTGAAGTCTTGAGAGTTTTCTCGGGCGTGGAACATGGCTCGGAGCTCTTGAACTTCTCTCCTTACTTCTCGGGTCTCATCTGTCGCAGTAGGAGCTGCTACTTCGGGAGGATTATTGCCCAGGTTCGGTGCCGCTGAATTTGAATCTATATTGTTTGCGGAACCCGCGCTTGTTTGGCCAGGTGTCACCCCCTGCAGAGTAGGAAGAGCCGCTTTGATCTCGTCTACAGACTTGACCAAGGCGTGCAGTATGGCCTCCAAAGTGTCGATGCATTGGCGATCTCTGGAACCACTTTGATTGCTGTCCGTCATGAATATCGTCCTTTCATGAGGAGCGACGGAAGGAACGGTGGAGGATGTGCCCTCCGAATCGTACCCATGCATTGAAAAATCATCGGGGTAGGTGGGAATGTTCTCTTCGGGTTCGAACTCGAAGGGAACAGTACCCCCAGCCTTGGAGCTTGCTTCGTCTTGAGAGTCATGGATGTCCTCGGGGACATCAGCATTTGTTGTACCTGACGGGAGGGTCGTTTCTCCGAGCTCGTCTCCTTGAAACATCAGATTGTTGTGGACGTTTGGAGGAGTACTACCCCCAGTTCCTACGACCCCCAGCGACGTGGACGATGAATCTCCCGTTGTAGCAGATTTTGTCTTCGAACGGGTGTGTTGAAATACTCCGGTGGAGGACAATCGTTTAGCCGACAATTTCTTAGCTGTAGTAGTTGATATTTTCGGACTGGAGATGCTTGTCTTCTTCCCTCTCCCCTCGGTGGGGACTTTCTGCGCGGAATTGCAGGAGACAACAGGAGGTGCCTCATCCTCGGAGCTCGGATGCTGTAATCTTTGGAAGACGGACGGCCGGTCCTCCGTCACTGCCATGTTGTTGCAGCAGCAGTTGACGATGATCTGGGTGCGGTGACGTCCATGTGAGGATTCTTTGCACGCCGAGGCCCCTTCTCTTTCCTTGCGTTTGTGGAGGATAGCCTCACGCAGGTCAGAGGAACCACTTTATTCGTTTGCCGCTGGGGACTGGACTCGAGCGGTCCTATACAACTTCCCATCAGAGGCTCGCGTGATAATCAGCGGGACGCCCCGATAGTCGGAGGTTGGGGCAGCTGTCTGGGCTTGATGAGCCCGTGCTGCCCTAGACTTCTTCTTCTTAGCACTTGTGGGTGCATAATAAGAAGAGTCCAAGTTGAATACCACAGAGTCTGGCTTATCATCCAGAGAATCATCAGGGTTCGGACCGTACGAGAGACGGTCGAAAACTGTTCGAGAGGAGCATGGAGCGGATGCTATGCGGCTTAGATTGGAAACCGTGCAGGCTGTCTGCATGCGGTTATCTTCTACCGTCGGATGAGTTCTTGTGCGGCTAGGAGTCACGACCGTGCGGGCTGGCCGCATGCGGTTGGCATCTGTGGCCGCATGGGTTTTCTGCAAACGATTGACTTTGATAGCCGTATGAGTCTCATCCATGCGGTTGGCAACTGTAGCCGCATAAGTTATGCGGCTGACAGATGTGGCCGCATGAGTTTTCTTCATACGGTTGGCGGATGTAGCCGCATGGGCTTTCTCCCTGCGGCTAATACCCTTCTGCGGCTCGGATCGCACAGAGTTCCTCTTTGCCCCTGCAAGTCCAGCATCATAGTGTTTTCTTCTGCCGGACTTGGGGACAGCAGAGTTGTCTACGGTCTAAAGTGGGGCCGCAGGAGAGTCCTTCTCATCATCTTGAGCAACAGAGGGTATCCCATCGAGGGCTTGAGGAGGAGCAAATGATTTTGGCCTCCACTCTTTGTGAGCCTTCGCGGTGCGGGTACGCTTCTGGACCGGGCCAGCGCTGCCTTCAGAGAGCATCTCTTCGAACGCCTGTTGGTCGAAGCGGACGACCATCTTCTGTTGTGTGGAGCCAAGTTTGGCTGCATCCGATTGCGTCACCAACTCCTCAGCCGTGGAGAAGTTAGTCCCCAGCAGAGTCGCCATCGTGTCTGCCATGAAATATAAAAGAATAGAACAATTATCGGAGAACCGGACTTTTACTTCACGTTACAG
Source organism: Iris pallida (assembly GCA_029216955.1). Taxonomy (NCBI): domain Eukaryota; kingdom Viridiplantae; phylum Streptophyta; class Magnoliopsida; order Asparagales; family Iridaceae; genus Iris; species Iris pallida. Next base: position 7,271,272 of record JANAVB010037818.1, on the reverse strand, counting down.
ACTCGCTTGTACAAAGAAAGCCTAGGGACAAAAACCTAGGTACAGCAGTCTAAGTACAATTATTTATTTTTGATTCTGGGGGGTGACGATAGAGGCTTGGGAAAGCGACGGCCGCTCTGCCTTACTCCTTGGACGATCGGTATACAGCCTTGGCTCGTGGAAGATCTGCTTGGCGTGGACGAAGAAATGCTCTTCTCGCTCTCCTCGTGTTGCTCTCCTGGCTTCTCTCTCTCTGTGGTTATCGAAAAGAGGGGAACTCTCTCCGTATATCTGTCTCTTTTTTTTTTATTCTTTTGTTGCCCGGGGGTTCTTGCAAGGGAATGATGCTGGCTATTTATAGGAGTGGGGTGTGATCATTAGGGTTTACTAATGATCATTTGTTTGGAATGTCGGCGCTCCTTCAATCTATCTGAACCCTTGATCCTGATTACAATAAATCTAGGCCATTAATGCGGATATCACCATATCTTGTGAGCAATTAATGCTAACTGCTTTAAATCTTCATGATTGATTATGCCAATGTCCGATTGCTTGCCACGTGTCCCATTGGCTTGATGATAAATGATATGCCTTGATCTCAGTAATTATGATGATGATGTCAAATATATTTGTTGAGATTCGGTTAAATCCTTGATTGATCCGATGCCACGTGTTTTAATTGTGGGTCCTGCCAGAGCCGCATGGGATGGGCAACACTTGAACCGCAGGGAGATACTCTTCGTGAGCCGCATAGGACAATGCTTCATCGAGCCGCAGGGAACGAACTCTCAATGAGCCGCATATGCATAGTCTTTGCGAGCCGCATGAGCTAGCGTTGTATTGAGCCGCAGGGGCTAAGCTCTCAGTGGGCCGCATATGGCTGATTTCTGCTAATCATATAGGGTGACTTCTCAGTGAGCCGCATGAAGCTGTTCTCTATTTAAGCCGCATGAGATTTGCCACGTGGCAACCTAGGATTTCTGACGGATCGGGTCAGAGATCTTCTTCTTTTCCCGAAGAGTCTGTCATTATGGCAGAGCCATTATGACACTTTATGCCAGAACCGCCACAATCGTCAAATCGTACCAGAGCATTAAATGAGGCCACTATTCAAAGGGCTAGCTGCAGGGAAGGCTCACAAGGGGACACGTGGCATCGATCGAGCCGTATATTCCTGCTGAACTGCATACACTCTCGAGCTGCATGAGACTGAGAGTCTTCTTTGAACCGCATAAGGCAGCTCTTGTATGAGCCGCATGGGCTTCTTCCTCGGAGCCGCATGGACCATTATTCTGATATTTTCCATGCTTCTACAATACTTACAGTGTTTATGGATTTAAATAAAGATTTGGTAGCCTTATTCTTTTCACATTCGGTACATACCATGTCTTTCTTGAATGTGATATTCGGCAGTCCTTTGACTAGCTTCTTGGTGGATAGTCTGGATATAGTATCCATATTAGCATGACCAAGACGCTGATGCCATAGAAGCTTTTCGTCTTTGTGAGCGTAAAGGCATCTTCCTGCACTGTTAGTATCACTAGATAGATTAAAAATATAAATGTTATCTTTCCTTACCCCTTCAAAAGTGATGTCTCCAGTTGATCGATCATAGATAAAGCATTTAATTTTCCCAAAGTTAATATCATAATCGTGATCAGCAAGATGACTAATGCTGAGCAAGTTATGCTTTAACTCAGTCACTAAAAAGATATCGTTAATGACAGGAGAGGGAGGATAACCAATTGTACCGTTACCTATGATGTAGCCTTTAGGATTATTGTCGAAGGAAACGTATCCTTTCTTTTTTATCGATATTGTTGTGAATAGATTTGCATTTCCAGTCATATGGCACGAGCATCCACTATCGAGAATCTACTTGCTTCTAGTTGAGGAGGGAAGGTCCACCTACACTACGAGTAGATGTGACCTTTGGTACCCAGATTCTTTTGGGTCCTGAGAGGTTAGACTTTGGTACCCATGCATATATATTTCTATCAACTAATCTTCTAATCCTACATTATAGAGAAATATGTCTATGTAGGTTACAATATGTGCATCTAGCATGTTTGTTTATACTAGGAGCATGTTGATAGTGGTGTCTATGAGTAGGGTGATAATAGCTACGTCCAGCAGTAGTGTGAGTATGGTGATTGTGTGCAGCAGTAGGGTAACTATAATGATCATAGTGACTGTGTGCAATAGCAGGGTAACTATACTGATTATAGTAACTGTGTGCAACAGCATGATGATGATAATGATTACGTGGATGTGTCTTACATGCTACATGTGAGTAAGTGTACATGAAAGCATGATTTTGTTTAGCAAGTGGATGAGTGTTATTGTGGTGACGTGCCTTTTTGTGTTGAGTTGGCACGTGTTTGTACGTGTTATGACTATGAGACTGAGATTGCGGTTGTACAACCTGCTTGTCCAGTTTAATCTCTAATTTCTTAGAGGTAGCACTCAACTCATCACATTTAGCAGTAAGACCATGAATTCTACCTGTAGCAATTTTAAACTTGTTTTTCTCTTCAGTAAGTTCTTTGTTTAATGTCGTGATCTCAAGTGTTTGTTTCTCAATGATTGATTCGGCATCGTGTAAGCTTAATTTAAGCTTGGATACCTCTTCAGTATTTTCCGTGGGTGTAGTATTTCTAACATCTTCTAGTAAACATGAAAGTATATGGATCTCGGTTTCGTAGTCCTTGATCTTATCCTTTGCATGTTTATATTTATTGATTACCTTTTTGTGATCATCAACTAGATCACCAAAGGCATCACCAAGTTCATCAAATGAGAAATCATCATAAGAATCTTTTACCTTTTCTGAAGTCGCCTTTAGACAGACGTTAGTCGTGTTTTGTGGAGAGTCTTCTTCCTCGTCTGAATCACTAGCCTCGCTTTCATGCTAGATGCTAGCGTTGGCATACTTCCTTGTAGTAGGCTTCTTGTACGGCTTCTTATATCTGCTTCCCTTCTTTGCTAGGGGACAATCTTTCTTGACATGTCCCATCTTTTTGCATCCGAAGCAGGTGGGTTCTTCATCATCGTTTCTTTGTTCTCTCTTCTTTTTGTTGAAGCGTAGAAACTTTTTGAAGTTTCGAACTAAGAGAGCTTGATCGTCACCTTCAGAGTCGTCATCATCGGTGTCTTCTGAGATGGTTCTTCGGCGATAAGATCTCAATGCAATCTCCTTCTCTTTTGGAGTTATTTCTTCGAAGTCTTTTAGATCGAGCTCACGCGTCATCAACTTGCCCATCAATGTTTCTAGTGACATTGTCGTGAGATCATTGCCTTCAATGATCGTTGTGACTTTGGGGTTCCAAACCTTTGGCAATCCTCGTAGCACTTTGCATATCTTCTCATGGTTGGAATAATCTTTTCCAAGAGAGGATAGCGGGTTGACGACGTTGAGGAATCTGGTGAACATTTGAGTGATCATCTCATTAGGCTTCATCTTGAAAGCCTCGTACTCCTGTGTCAGATGGCTGACTTTTGATTCTTTGACTTGCGTCGTCCCTTTATGAGTTACCTCCAAAAGCTTCTATACTTCATGCGAGGTGGTGCATGTGGAGACCCTGTTGAATTCAGTTCTGTCTATGGCGCAGAAAAGAGCATTAATAGCCCTAGCGTCTAGACTTGCCTGTTTCTTCTCCTGATCAGTATACTTGTTGTAGGGTTTCTCGACGAGACTTCCCTCGACAGTTATTCTGGGAGGTTTCTTGTAGCCATCAGTGACTACAGTCCACAGGTCAAAGTCTAGAGACTTAAGATAAAAACTCGTTCTAGTCTTCCAATAAGTGTAGTTGGTCCCATCAAATAGGGATGGCCTATTTGTGGATTGACCCTCACCATAGTTGGTAGAGATGGGTTGTGTGGTTGCCATGGATCAACTCTAGGATGTAAATCCTGTATCAAAAGAACAGAGCTCTGATACCAATTGAAGTACGAGTAGGCAACTCTAGAGGGGGGTGAATAGAGTACTTATGAAAATAATGATCAATTAAAAAATCAACTCTATTCAATCCCAACTAGTAAATAATTAATCAGAGTACAATACGGAAATAAAGTGGAGATTAGAAAGCAAACGCAGACACAGCAATTTTTAGCCTGGTTTTCCTCGTGGAGGACTAGTCCAGGCCTGAGAACTCTAGCTCAGGATTGAAATCCACTATTTGTGAAATAGCTTTACAATCACGTGCCTTTACACAGAAGAGCACGCCAACTTCTTGAAAGATCGCTGAGGCGAAACTTGGAATTTTTCAAGTGACTTCTTGAAGACTCTTACACAAAACTTCTAATTGACTTGCACCGAGCACCTTGTAGGCTTGAGATGTTTTGTGGCTAGTAGATGAGAAGAGTATGGTTCTTTGGGATGTATAGGCTATAAGAGAGAAGAGATGAGAAGATTGGATGAATTGAAATAGGAGAAAAGGGTGCCTATATATACTAGTCTGGGAGGCAGAGTTCGGCCAGAACTCTATCCAAAATTCAAAAAATATGGCCGTTGGATAACTTGCAATGAGCAATCCCTAAAAATCAACTCCAGAAAATTAGAAGACAGAGTTCGGCCCAAACTCTGTGTGGGGGCGGAGTTCGGCCCGAACTCTGCCTCCTAGGAGACAGAATGCTCAATGGGCTATTGGGCTTTGGCAGTTTGGCTCTTTGTTTATGGGGCTTTTTGGTTATAAAAATATAAAAATACAGACTTCCGAAGACAAGTTCCGACAGTATTCGTCGAGCAGTCGTCGATGATGATTGTCCGACTTGATGTGTGTACATCGTCTGTTTTGTAGCTTTGATGACAATTATGTGTCGAGTTGGATCATGTCAAATATCGATTTGTTAATTATGAAGATTAGGTTGACTGCGATCCAGTTTGGGTCAACAGGGAGAACGGATTCTATTTCATCAAGTTTGCGCTAGCAGAAGACCTGGATCAGATCTTGGAAGGAGGCCCCTGGACGTTTGATGGGCGCCTGGTCATGCTGAAACGGTGGCTTCCGTAGTCCAACTTCAAAATAGACCGTCTAACGACGGTCCCGATTTGGATTAGACTGATTGTAGGACCGTTGAGCACTTCTAGTAGGGGGTAAATAGAGTGTATGCGTGTGCAGCAAAAATAATTACCACTTAAAAAAATTAACAAATTATAGACTATGGCAGATATAAGAGACAATAAATTAAATGCAGTAATCAAGAGAGAGAAGATCAAACTCAGTGAACACCACAATATATGCTGGTTTTCCTATGAGATGACTAATCCAGTCACGAGTACTCTTGTCAACTATTAATCTACTATTCACAAGCTAAATGAGAGATTGTCGTCTCTTTACAACACCGTGCCTTGGTGACGAGTGCACGACCGAATCCAACAAACTTGAACATGAAAACTGGAACGTTTTCTGAATTGTGACCTCTTTACAACTCTTTGAACCAAAGACTCTAAATTAAATAGAATGTTGCTGGCTTTGGCTAGGAGTGGTATAGGCAAGATTTGAAAGCTTTAGGGCATTGAAAAACACTTAGGAAGAGATAGAGAGAAGAGTGAAATGAGTGATTTAGAAATATAAAAATTATTCTCTATTTATAGTATTTTTGAGGACCGAACTCGGGCAGAGTTTGGATGCTAGGATATCGCATTCGAACGTTGCATACAGATTTGGGGTAAAACAGAATTTCAAAAATCTACTGGCCGAACTCGGTCAGAGTTCTGACCGAATTCTGTTGAGTCAGAATAGGATTTGTATGGTCCAAATTGCATAGGTTGGTCTGTTTGGATATGTGTAGTTCTTTTAGGATAGATAGACAGGCTTTTTAGTTTTGTGGACTGAGAAAAACCTAAACCAGTAATATCCCGAACGATCCCACATTATATATTTCCTAGACTCAATAAAAGTAAAATATAGAAGAAGAAAATATATAAAATGACTCGATCTTGATTCTGATACAATCTTGTCTGGATGATGATGAGACGTTCCTTGTAGATGTAGGATGTAGGCGTTGTACATTTTTCGGTATTGATTTTAGTAATCTGTAACATCTGTAGCAGTTCGTATATTTTGCGTATCGACTTAAGTTATCGTTGATTATCAAAATCAGGTGTGACCATTTAGCCAATGGGCCAACAATCTCCCCCATTTTCATAATTAACAAACTTGAGTCTATAAAAAATATAACTAATATGTAACTTTGAAATAATATACCTGACTTGCAGAAATGTATTATTATCGCAAAATTGAATTAGTTTTGCTATTACTTTTCTCCCCTTTTGTCATGTACACAAAATGTGTAGCTCCCCCATAATATGTGAAGCCAACAATCCAACATAGACAAAGAAACAGATAGAGTAATATCCATACTAAACAAGTCATAACTCAGTAGAACTAGCAGCAGTGTTAATAAACTAAAACTCAAATAGCATGAACTATAATACAACTGGAAGAAAATATAACTAAAATCCAAATGCATAAAGTCATAACTAAAAGAGTTTGTGACTGCTACATAAGTCCAACTAAAAGAGTTTGAACTACTACAAAGTGCATGACTACATAGATCATCATTAGCAAACTAAAATCACAAAACTCTAAACCAAAAGCCTAAATCACATCTGAGCATCATCATCGGCTGAAGGAGCAGGCGGCTGAGGATCGAAGTAAGCAGTAGTCGGATCAAAGTATCCGAAGGTGGTCGAATCATCAAACCTCAGTCCGTCGAAGCCAAGATGATGGATAATCGGAATAGGAGCTGAAGGATGATGCGCCATACTCCAGTGCAGATCAGCAATGCCATTACTCAAGACCTGAGCCTGAGAGGTATGGCAAAACTCGATATCAACATAGCTCTAATAACGTTGTCCTGAGAGGGTGACAAAGTCATAGAACTTTTGATAGAACTGAGGATCAAATCATGGAGCAGCAGGGACAGGAGCATGAGATGGAGCGTCTGGATTAGCATGAACATCAGCAGGAGCAGCACCGGGTAGAGGTAGAGGTAGAGGATATTTTCTAGACCTAGTCAGCTCAGAAGATGACCCGGAGATAGGATAGGAATCAAGGTTGATTTCAAATCTCCTAAAAATGAATGCTAGATACATAGGGTACAGGAGGTTGCGACCTACCCTCCGACAGCTGATCATCCAGGCTATGAAGGTCTTGGGGATAGAGAATGTGACACCGAAGTGAAGGTGGTACATGGCAGACATCTCAAAAAAAGTAATCTCATCAGTAGATCCATTTTTGGGAAGCAAAGCATAATAAACGAAATGATGCAACTCATAGAAGTTTTGAATAAGGTGCTTTGCATACAGCCTACCGCCCCTAGGGACTGGGTTAGGATGACACATTGTAGCCTTAAGGGAATCAAGGGTAACATCTGTGGGAAATTGAACTCGGTTTATCTCAAGTAATGCTTCGTCGATGTCCAGCATATGAAAATATTCACTAAGTTAGTTGAGTTGAATTCAATCTCTTTTCTGCCGACACAAGAATAGATACTACCGTCATCTTTTATTTGTATATTACAATAAAACATACGTACGACATTATCATAAATATTACTAGAAGTTTCAAAGAAATCCATGAGACCTAAGTTTTCAAAAGTGGAGGCGTACTTCGAGAAGATAGTGAAGTTAACTGATCGTCCGGGGCATATTTCCCGAAAATGAAAGGCGTCAAACCAAGAGTCCGCTATTTTCATAGACGAAAATAGGGTCACGTCATACTCCTCTTTGTCGGTATGGCGAGCAGGACTGAACACGTTGGTGGGTTCGTATTCAAAGGTAGAAGACGAAGCCGCGGACTCTCTTTTCCTTTTCTTGAAAAGTTTAGGAGCCATAAAATTTGAAAAGGATAAGGATGAAAATATACCTCAAAAGAATAGCAAAAAGGAATGGAGGTCACCTTCTTGAGATTTTTAGATCTAAGAAGAAAAGAGAAAGGAGCTTTGAAAAGGTGGTAGAATAATTTAGGTTGGAGGTTTGTGTGCTCGGATGGAGGAAAAAGAAAAAGAATATGAGTTTATAAAGGGGGCTAGGGCCGGTTGTGCTGTTCTGGAAAACTGAACCGACGTTAACCGATCTTCGCCCGAACTTGGTCCAAACTCGGTCCAAGTTTTGTCCGAGTTCGGCCACTTGTTTTTCCATTTCATTTGATGCATAATGAATAATAAATATACTTAATAACTTTTAATTCTTCAATTTAGTAACATCCATTACTTTGGGTTAGTTGTAGGGGCCGGATCCCAGCTAGCGGTAGTCCGAAGACACTTGACACCTGTCACGACCCGCACCCAAGAGTTAGGGCACGAGAACGTAACAACGCCCAGCCTACGCCGCAGTGTCGGTGGTAGAACGCTGTCCTAGGTCTCAATGCATCTAACAGTATAAGAATAAACAGTTTATACTCCCCGAATGGGGGTGACATAGCAGAATGTAAACTCAATCACATCTAAGGTAGAGCATAAAAGAAGATAGATAAAACATGAAATCGAAAGGGATACAACAGATAGAAGTCTAAGTGTCTAAGATACAAACTCAGAATACATCTCAACACTCAAATACAGTAATCCATAAATACAACTCAAGATGACTGAAAATAAACTATAAGCAAAAACCCTAGCTATCTATGCAACCTCTACTGTCTCCTCTAGGCTAGCAGACAACCTCCAGGTTATCTGTAAAATTTATCAACAGATCCAGTCAGGACAGGAGCGAGTACAGTACATCTCAATAGTTCATAGCAGGTTAGAAAATATAAACATGCAGTAAAGTAAGATACAGGTACTGAAAGAAATACGGTATGTAAACAGAGAGAGAACTGTAATAGAAATATCTACTATAAATAGAGAACTAACATGTGGCTAGTAAGTCAGAGTACAACATGGACATGTAAATGGCATGGGATGATTCTGATAAGACACTATGGAATGATTCTGATAAGATACTACTGGTGTATTATTCACATGTCCACTTCTACTCCCCCGTACCCCCAATCAATACACAAGGATCCAACCAGGTTATGTTATGATTCCATGTACAGCCCCCGAAGGGTGGTAAGCCCCCGAAGGGTGATAAGCCCCCGAAGGGTAGTACATAGTAGACCCATAAATGGGATAAGGATTCCAGGAAGACTCTGTGATCATAAGAGTATATGTCATAAGTGATCGAAGAATCAACGAAGCATAGTGATACGCTATGTAAGTGAAATGCACAGAACATAGAGTACCCGATGCTCCCTAAGGATAACATCTCAAGAAGGAATCCATATAGTACCAATCCGTGTGACCAACGTGACAGTACAAGTAAAGTAATTTAATGTAGGAAATAATTCTAAGCAGGATATGAAATGATCAGAGAATGCACTCGTCTGATATCTGAATGTCCAAGGTAAAGATACTGTCCGAGGAGAGGTGTCTGGCTCCTAATTAGAACAGCACAAGTCACAACATGTCCAGAAGGGTAATATAAAGCACTACAATGCATTCTACATGAATCTAGGTCAAACTAGGCCAAAGTCAACCCTTGGTCAACTCTGGTCAACTGTACTAGTCAAACTAGGTCATGTCCTAACCCAGCAAGTCTTACTAGGCCTAACCAAGACTATCCTAGCAAGCACACATCAATACAAGGCTATACAAGCCAACATACACCCAACTCTATATAGCATGCAATTATTCAATACTCAAATAGGCAAGAATTCACATTGGATATACACTAGGTAATCTATTACTTTAAGCTATATATGTCTACACATATATACACATGCATATATTGGTATTCAACATTAGGTCTATAATCATGGCATTTCAAATGGTTATATAAACTTATATATTACAACACAATATGCTAACATATATATAATATACATACATAGCTAAGTTAACTATTCAAAAATACTTATTTAAGAGGCTATATGTGTGTATATGAACATGGCAAAGGGGCAAGTGAGGGTTAAATGGGCATACATAGTATATACATATCAAAGAGTGTCAAAGTGTAAGTGAACAATGTGTTAAGTGTGATAGTGTCAACATAGTGTAAGGGGGTACATGAGGTAATATAGGATTTGTGTTAACATAGAACATTACATCTTATTAACTTGTATATTGCATATATTACATCTATTATTACATTACATTCATGCTTGCATTCATTCATCATTCATTTATTCTCTTGCACCACTATATGCACCATGCATTACATAATATGGAACCTACATATTCATTACAAGCCATACTTATACATGCTTATATTAGATAGGATACTTACACCTCATACATCATTTACTTAAACATTTACTCATGCTTGCATTCTCTATTTAATTACATAATGTATATACATTAATATGGGTTAAAATCAAATAGAATATTATATTACACACAAGGGTACACAAAATGCATATATTGAATAGTAACTCCTACTAATAATCAATACTGTACCATCTCAGCATGAATTAAAATTTAGGATTAAATTATGTTATAGATCTATGTGTTAGCTTTCTGAAACTTCAAACGGATCGTGTTTTCGTTTCCGGAAACTCCCGGAATCGCAAAAACACCGAGAACGTGTTTGTCTTTCGTACAGCTGACACTCAAATAATTCTCCAGAAAGTTACAGAAAGAATTAGGCCTATTAATACATGTTTTTGGAAAGCTAACTTCAATACGCTTCTTTTAAAAAAATAGGAGATTAAACCAAGCTTTGAGCTAGAAGTTATGATATTTCTAAGTTAGGGCTGAAATTAAAAACGTGGATAAAAATCATGACGGATTTGGATAGTTTGAGACAAAAGAACACAAGTATATAACATAATATATCAAGAACTCATTCTCTACACTAATATATATATATATATATGAGACACTATAGAACACATCTCCAATACAAAAATATGAGATTAAACATGTAATAATTCATTCATACATAACAACAACACATAGTGTGTCCAAATTTGGGATTTTCCCACATGGACACAACCACAACACAAAGGACACTCCTATGACCTCCAAATGGACACAAAATGGACACAAATGGAGATACAACCATGGGGGTCATTCCTATGGGTTCAAAATAGACCTATATGCATGAGGAAATGAAAAGAAGAAGGGATTTATACCTCCCGGTAGATCGAATCGAAGAAAAGCCTTCCCGGAGCGACACCGACACGTAGAGATTCCAAAAGGACACGAACGAGCTCCGAATCCTCCCAAACTTGGGTAGCTTCCTTCTTGGCTAGAATGGAGAAGGAAAGAAGAAGATTTGGTGGCAAAATGGAAGGATTTGGTGGAGAAATTGCTAGGGATTGCTCTCTAGGAATTTGGGGAAGAACAAAAGAGAGAGTGTGGATGAGAATAATGAAATGAACTTGAGCCTATCCCCTCCCAAAGTGGCTGGCCATATGGGGCTATTTGTCCTATTATGGTAAGGTCCAAAATGCCCCCACTAACCTATTCTATGAGTATTAGGAAAGGGCTAATTGGTTGGAGCTAAATTAGTCATTCTAAAGTCTCTAATCACACTAACCTTATCCATAATAATTAGTCTAACCTCTAACTAAAATATTTCTATCATGTGGACTAAAATTAATATCATGTGGGCCATGCCTAACTAGTGTATGGGTCCCACTAGAGTCAAACTACCCCCGGGTTCCCGTTTCAAGTCGGATTGAGTTGAAATTCGAACCCGACTCAAATAACCCCAAAACAATATCATAAATAATAAAATAATATCAAAATAATTCAAAGAGGTCAAATGCAAAAATATCCTTAGGCCAAAAATGACATTAAAATATCATAATCACATGGTTAGGCTCTAGGTCAAACAGTCTCTAGGGTTTCACTAGCAAAACGTCAAAACCACAAGTCATTGATTTAAATAATTTTAAAATGATTTAAAATCACCAAAAATCATATCATGAATTAAATATCATTATTAAAATAATTATAAATATAAAATTTGAAAATTACCTTCATTTGGAAAACTGGGTGCTACAACTCTACCCACCTTAGAAAAATTTCGTCCTCGAAATTTAAGATCGATAGTACTTCTTCTAGAGCCTCTAACCTACCCAATATCTAAGGTAACACTTCCTAACACTGGAATAATAAATGGACATCTAAAAAGTGTCAATCTAGGAATACCTCCAATACTGCTCTGCTGTACGGCGGTAATGGAACTTCAATAAAATATGGACTGGAACCTATATCTAAGGGACTGGACCTATTTTAAAGTGGTCTTAACTAAGGATGAAAGGAACTGATCATAGGATATAGGTATGCTCAAACTATTATCTTCCTATTAACCATCTATTAATATATTCTATTACCATAGGAATGATGCATTACTAAGACATATAGGCCCCTATCTCTCATAACACATTTATACTCACCAAAAGACTAGTACATCCTATCAAGGCTGATACTATAATCTCTCATAAATCTCATAAGCTACATGTTTATAGACACATATCCCCACATCAAGGACTAACCTATATATATCTACAACTGATACTAATAGGGTGACGTCCCTATTTCCCAACAATCAAGGTCTAAAAAAAATTTATCTAAATCATGCAAATTTGAAGGAATAGTATACAAGGTCAGGACATACCGTAGCAGTTGGAAGTCTCACCTAGGTGCACTGGTCATTCTAGGTCAAAACAGTACTATGGTATCAACACACAAACAATCTAGGGTGTCCTAATTAGAAAGGTAAGGAAACAACAATCATCAAGGTTGTAGGGCTGTCTACCATCCTATATAAAAATTGGTCATTAACAAGCTACTAAGAAATTATTAAAAGGTTACTATTCCATAAAATGGCAAAAATTGAAAATTTAGGCACAACAAATCACAAATAGATTTTTGTCTTGACACGATCTAAGTTGATCAATTTCGGGATAAAACAAGATTTGGGCAAGAAGGGAAATCAATGAAATCAAAGTATGAGCACGAGCATCCAATGATGGAGGTTCAGGTCATGATTAAATTTAATTCGACTGAGTACGAATACGAGGTTCATAGGCGATGAAAAGATTTCAAGGAGAATTATCAAGGCTGTCGCGAATGAGACTCTAGGGTCAAGTTTAACTATGTCTCCATTATCGTAGATTGATACATGAAAAAACAAACCAAACTGTAATAGGTTGATCAGACCATCATGTACCGGTTCTGATTAGACAATATGTTAGTGGGTAGCCACCCAATAAAATATGTCATGACCAAGCTCGAAAATAGATAAGCTTGCAAAACTAAGGCTAATTTAGCAGCACAAGATATAAGGGTGGTAATGATGAAAGAAATTATATAGTCCAAGTTTCTTAACCAATGGGTCAAGTAATCAGATAAGGTACAAGGTTAAGCATCTAAGGAAACAAGCAGAACACCATCACATGTCGGGTCGAAAGAATTGAGTCAAGGCTGGATTTCTAATTGAAATAAGAAGAAATTTAGTATAATGGTAGAGGTTATAGTTTAGCCAGTTGACCAGAAAATCATATCAAGAAAATAGAGTACAAGAAGACGGGTTTTAGTGGGACATGATATACCTACACGAAGGTGAGCTCGTCTAGGTCTTGCATATAAGATTTGTTGGAGGATAACAGCTAGTATTACATTCCGAATATCAAAGTCACGATAAGGAACGTCAAGGATCTCAATTAGAAAGTGGGAGTTCAAGAGGTGGTAATTAATACACAAAAATAATGAAGATCGAGTTAGTCATCTGCTTCTGATGCTCTTAAGTTCATCTAGTCATAACTTGCCAATCATATCTTTACCTCACCAGTCTCCATATGAAAATTTAATCTTTACTTAAATCCTTACCATGACTACCGTAGGTAATTCCCAATTTCCAAACATCACTCTTGAAGCACAACCCTCACATTTAGGAATCAACATTAACCATTTATTTAAATTTCCAAGTACTTTCACCTTGTCTTAAATTTGACCCAAAACCTCTAAATCCCGTTTACGAATTTCTTGAACTTGTTCAAATTGTTCTCTGCGTATTATTTAATTTAAATCTCTAGGCCTTACCAAACTTATTTTCTATCATAAAATCAACTTCCGTATTTTCTTCGACATACACCCTTGAATATTATTCTCCTAAAAATATTTCACAACAATCTCTAAACTTCCATAACTTTGTGTTCTCTCTATCCCTAGTCATTTCCTCGCAACATCTTGTTTAATATCCTTATTAAACACAATTAACTTCTCTTTTCCATCACTAACCTTCTACATAGACTCAGAGTAAAAGTTTTCCCCAGAATCAATAACCAAGATTTTCTAAGTTCTCAAAACTAGGTTGACCTCTGATATCCTCATTAGTTTTGAATACACCTATAAACTATCTCATAACCCCAAAATTTCTCTAAATGTAATTGTTTCCAGATTGGCAGTATACATCTCCTTATTCTATTCGAGACCTTTACCACATTTCTATCTCAAGTTTCCATATGGAACACTCCACATTTGATTTCCTTTAGATCATCATAAAATAACCAGTTACGTCTTCTCTAAGCTACATAATTTACGTCACTTTCTTAGCCTTCCCCATGCAAAAGATACGAAGATTCAAGGGTTTTGAAGTACATCTGGTAGGGACGACAAGATATAGGTAATTAATGTAATGAGACAGAGTTTAAGATAAGAGGTAAATAAGAATGCAAGGGAATAATGGCGAGAAAGAATAATGAAGATATGTTACTTCTCATCGGTTCAAACGAGAGGAACCCATCAAGCTTAAATTCAATAGCAAGGAATGAGGGTGAATCCAAACAAGAGAAAAAGGAATTCTAATTGAAGTTCAAAATAAGTTTCTCAGGGGTCGTCCCAGAAATATCTCAAAGAATCCTAAGTGTGATTGAGTACCTTGGATTTGAAAATATTAATCTAAATACAAAATTAAATCAACAACTACAAAATTTTATCAAAATCATCAACTAATACCAGGATTCAAAGTTCTACAATGAATCCACAAAATCAAATTCAAATCAAGGAAAAAGGTGAATCAAAACAAGGAAAATGAGTTTAAATCGGAATTCAAAATGAGATTCTCAAGGGTCATCCCAGGAATCTCTCAAGGAATCCTAACAGTGATTGAGTATCCTCTCATCCTAACACCTTAATTTATATATCCTATAGCAGGTTCGTAGTAGTACAACTAAGTCGTTGCGCTACTACGAAATCGCACTAATGCGAATCTCGACCCGCATGGGCCACCACTAAAAACGTGTCACGATCCGTACCCTAGAGTTAAGGTACGAGAACGTAACAACGTCCAGCCTACGCCGCAGTGTCGACGGTAGAACGCTGTCCTAGGTCTCAATGCATCTAACAGTATAAGACTAAACAGTTTATACTCCCCGAATAGGGGTGACATAGCAGAATGTAAACTCAATCACATCTAAGATAGAGCATAAAGGAAGATAGATAAAACATGAAATCGAAAGAGATACAACAGATAGAAGTCTAAGTGTCTAAGATACAAACTCAGAATACATCTCAACACTCAAATACAGTAATCCATAAATACAACTCAAGATGACTGAAAATAAACTATAAGCAAAAACCCTAGCTATCTATGCAACCTCTACTGTCTCCTCTAGGCTAGCAGGCAACCTCCAGGCTATCTGTAAAATTTATCAATAGGTCCAGTCAGGATAGGAGCGAGTACAGTACATCTCAACAGTTCATAGCAGGTTAGAAAATATAAACATGCAGTAAAGTAAGATACAGGTACTGAAAGAAATACGGTATGTAAACAGAGAGAGAACTGTAATAGAAATATCTACTATAAATAGAGAACTAACATGTGGCTAGTTAGTCAGAGTACAACATGGACATGTAAATGGCATTGGATGATTCTGATAAGACACTACGAAATGATTCTGATAAGATACTACTGGTGTATTATTCACATGTCCACTTCTACTCCTCCGTACCCCCAATCAATACACAAGGATCCAACCAGGTTATGTTATGATTCCATGTACAGCCCTCGAAGGGTGGTAAGCCCCCGAAGGGTGATAAGCCCCCGAAGGGTGATAAGCCCCCGAAGGGTGGTACATAGTAGACCCACAAATGGGATAAAGATTCCAGGAAGACTCTGTGATCATAAGAGTATATGTCACAAGTGATCGAAGAATCAACGAAGCATAGTGATACGCTATGTAAGTGAAACGCACAGAACATAGAGTACCCGATGCTCCCTAAGGATAACATCTCAAGAAGGGATCCATATAGTACCAATCCGTGTGACCAACGTGACAGTACAAGTAAAGTAATTTAATGCAGAAAATAATTTTAAGCAGGATATAAAATGATCAGAGAATGCACTCGCCTGATATCTGAATGTCCAAGGTAAAGATACTGTCCGAGGAGAGGTATCTGGCTCCTAATTAGAACAGCACAAGTCACAACATGTCCAGAAGGGTAATATAAAGCACTACAATGTATTCTACATGAATCTAGGTCAAACTAGGCCAAAGTCAACCCTTGGTCAACTCTGGTCAACTGCACTAGTCAAACTAGGTCATGTCCTAACCCAGCAAGTCTTACTAGGCCTAACCAAGACTATCCTAGCAAGCACACATCAATACAAGGCTATACAAGCCAACATACACCCAACTCTATATAGCATACAATTATTCAATACTCAAATAGGCAAGAATTCACATTGGATATACACTAGGTAATCTATTACTTTAAGCTATATATGTCTACACATATATACACATGCATATATTGGTATTCAACATTAGGTCTATAATCATGGCATTTCAAATGGTTATATAAACTTATATATTCCAACACAATATGCTAACATATATATATAATATACATACATAGCTAAGTTAACTATATTCATAAATACTTATTTAAGAGGCTATGTGTGTGTATGTGAACATGGCAAAGGGGCAAGTGAGGGTTAAATGGGCATACATAGTGTATACATATCAAAGAGTGTCAAAGTGTAAGTGAACAATGTGTCAAGTGTGATAGTGTCAACATAGTGTAAGGGGGTACATGAGGTAATATAGGATTTGTGTTAACATAGAACATTACATCTTATTAACTTGTATATTGCATATATTATATCTATTATTATATTACATTCATGCTTGCATTCATTCATCATTTATTTATTCTCTTGTACCACTATATGCACCATACCACTATATGCACCATACATTACATACTATGGAACCTACATATTCATTACAAGCCATACTTATACATGCTTACATTAGATAGGATACTTACACCTCATACATCATTTATTTAAACATTTACTCATGCTTGCATTCTCTATTTAATTACATAATTTATATACATTAATATGGGTTAAAATCAAATAGAACATTATATTACACACAAGGGAGCACAAAAAGCATATACCGAATAGTAACTCCTACTAATAATCAATACTGTACCATCTCAGCATGAATTAAAATTTAGGATTAAATTATGTTATAGATCTATGTGTTAGCTTTCCGAAACTTCAAACGGATCGCATTTTCGTTTTCGAAAACTCCCGGAATCGCGAAAACACCGAGAACGCGTTTGTCTTTCGTACAGCTGACACTCAAATAATTCTCTAGAAAGTTACAGAAAGAATTAGGCCTACTAATACATGTTTTTGGAAAGCTAACTTCAATACGCTTCTTTTAAAAAAATGGGAGATTAAACCGAGCTTTGATCTAGAAGTTATGATATTTCTAAGTTAGGGCTGAAATTAAAAACGTGGATAAAAATCATGACGTATTTGGATAGTTTGAGACAAAAGAACACAAGTATATAACATAATATATCAAGAACTCACTCTCTACACTAATATATATATATATATATATATATATATATATATATATATATATATATATAAGACACTATAGAACACATCTCCAATACAAAAATATGAGATTAAACATGTAATAATTCATTCATACATAACAACAACACATAGTGTGTCCAAATTTGGGATTTTCTCACATGGACACAACCACAACACAAAGGACACTCCTATGACCTCCAAATGGACACGAAATGGACACAAATGGAGATACAACCATGGGAGTCATTCCTATGGGTTCAAAATAGACCTATATGCATGAAGAAATGAAAAGGAGAAGGGATTTATACCTTCCGGTAGATCGAATCGAAGAAAAGCCTTCCCGGAGCGATACCGACACGTAGAGATTCCAAAAGGACACGAACGAGCTCCGAATCCTCCCAAACTTGGGTAGCTTCCTCCTTGGCTAGAATGGAGAAGGAAAGAAGAAGATTTGGTGACGAAATGGAAGAATTTGGTAGAAAAATTTCTAGGGATTGCTCTCTAGGAATTTGGGGAAGAACAAGAGAGAGAGTGTGGATGAGAATAATGAAATGAACTTGAGCCTATCCTCTCCCAAAGTGGCTGGCCATATGGGGCTATTTTTCCTATTATAGTAAGGTCCAAAATGCCCCCACTAACCTATTCTATGAGTATTAGGAAAGGGCTAATTGGTTGGGACTAAATTAGTCATTCTAAAGTCTCTAATCACACTAACCTTATCCATAATAATTAGTCTAACCTCTAACTAAAATATTTCTATCATGTGGACTAAAATTAATATTATGTGGGCCATGCCTAACTAGTGTATGGGTCCCACTAGAGTCAAACTACCCCCAGGTCCCCGTTTCAAGTCGGATTGAGTTGAAATTCGAACCCGACTCAAATAACCCCAAAACAATATCATAAATAATAAAATAATATCAAAATAATTCAAAGAGGTCAAATACAAAAATATCCTTAGGCCAAAAATGATATTAAAATATCATAATCACATGGTTAGGCTCTAGGTCAAACAGTCTCTAGGGTTTCACTAGCAAAACGTCAAAACCACAAGTCATTGATTTAAATAATTTTAAAATAATTTAAAATCACCAAAAATCATATCATGAATTAAATATCATTATTAAAATAATTATAAACACGAAATTTCAAAATTACTCTCATTTGGAAAACTGGGTGCTACAACACCGTGTCGCTTAGACTTTTATGTCTTTTTGACAGAAGGGCCCTTTCGGCTTGTACCTAAAATAACTTCAATTAATATATCTCAAAATCTCAAGTTATAAGCATTTTTATTAAACATAATACATTATGAATCTAAAAATTCAAATATGTCTAATTTGCGTCGCAGATAATTGAAACGGTCTTCAGCCAACAGTTTTGTAAAAATATCTGCTAATTGATGATCTGTGTCAACGAATTATAAGCAAATATCCCTGTGTTATTGGTGATCACATAAAAAGTGATGACGTATCTCTATGTGTTTTGTATGTGAGTGACAAACAGGGTTCTTAGTTAAATTATTGGTGCTAGTATTATCACAAAATATGGAAATCTTTGTGTAGTGCAGATTATAATCTTTTAGGATTTTTTTCATCTACAAAATTTGAGCACAACAACGTTCTGCGACGATATACTCAGCCTCAGTCGTTGATAGCACTACAAAATTTTGCTTCTTGCTAAACTAGGAGAATAAAGCTTTTCCTAGAAAATAACATGTACCGCTGGTACTTTTACGGTCTACTTTGCATCTTGTAAAATCTGTATCTGAATAACCGATTAAGTCAAAAGATGTGGTTTTGGGATACTATAAGTCGATTGTAGAAGTTTTCTTAAAGTATCGAAAGATACGCTTAACAGCGCATAAGTGTGATTCCTTAGGATTAACTTGATATCTAGCACAAATGCAAACGCTAAACATGATATTAGGACGACTTGCAGTTAAATATAATAAACTACCAATCATAGCTCGATACTTACGCTGGTCGACTAGTTTGCCACTTTCATCAATGTCAAGCCGAGTTGATGTAGCCATTGGATTTTCGATAGGGTTTACGTTGTCTAAGTCAAACTTCTTCAGTAAATCCTTCGTGTACTTAGATTGGTTGATGAATGTTCCATGTGAGTGTTGTTTGATCTGGAGTCCTAGGAAGTAGTTTAGCTCTTCCATCATACTCATCTCAAACTCACTCTGCATATACTTAGCAAATTCTTGACAAAGTTTATCATTAGTAGAACCGAATATTATGTTATCTACATAAATTTGTACAAGAAGTATACTATCATCTAAAGACTTGATAAATAAAGTCATATCAACTCTTCCTTTTGAAAAAACCATTTTCAAGTAAGAAGGTACTTAGGCATTCATACCAAGCACGAGGTGCTTGTTTGAGTCCATAGAGTTTTTTCCAAAGTTTGAAGACGTGGTCGGGTTTTTGAAAATCTTTAGAACCAGGAGTTGTTTCACAAAAACTTTCTCTTTAAAGAAACCATTTAAAAATGCAATTTTCATGTCCATTTGAAAAAGTTTGAAATTGTAAAAACATGCAAATGCATAAAATGTGCGGATAGCTTCTAGTCTAGAAACATGAGCATATGTATCGTCATAATCAATACCTTCTTCTTGATTATAAACTTGTGCCACTTGACTTGCTTTATTGCGTAGAACTTGCCCATCCTCACTAAGTTTATTTCGGAACACCCATTTGGTACCAATTATCGATTGACCAATAGGTTCAGGAACAAGTTCCCAAACTTGGTTTCTCTCAAATTGATTTAGTTCCTCTTGCATGGCATCAATCCAAAATTCATCATTAAATGCATCTACTACAGTCTTAGGTTCTACTTGAGATATAAAAGCTATATTATCTGATACATCAGTGTCCTTAGTAGAAGAACATGTACTTATACCTTTTGATACATCACCTATGACGAGTGTCTCTGGATGGTCTGGCATGAACTTTATTTTCTTCGGTAGACTTTTCAGATAGCTCTCATTGATAGTAGTATCTTCAGATGTCTTGGATTTATTTTGTGCATCTTCATCATCACTGTCGCTAGATCTGTGACAATTAAGCTCATCAAAAGTAACATTAATAGACTCTTCAACAATTATAGATCTTTTATTAAAAACTCTATATCCTTTACTCTTAGCAGCATATCCGAGAAATATCCCTTTATCTGCTTTAGAGTCGAACTTACCCAAGTTGTCCTTGGTATTCAGGATAAAACAGAGACATCCAAAAACTTTAAAGTATAAAATATTTGGAATCCTTTCAAACCACAGCTCATATGGTGTTTTTTTCGAGATAGGTCGAATCAACACCCTATTTAAAATATGACAGGCTGTACTAACAGCTTCTGCCCAAAAATATTTAGGAAGACTATGTTGATTCAGCATAACTCTAGCCATATCGCTTAGAGTTTGATTTTTCCGCTTTACAACACCATTCTGTTAGGGAGTTCTAGGACAAAAAAAATTTGGTAGTATCCACTTTCATCACAAAACTTTTTAAAATCAGCATTTACGAATTCGACATCATGATCACTTCGGATTCGAATAATCATGAAGCCTTTTTTGTTTTGTACCTTTTTACAAAATATTTGAAATTCAAAAATAGCATCACTCTTATTTGATAAAAAAACCCATGTATAACAAGATAAATCATCAACAATTACAAATGCGTAATGTTTACCGCCAAGACTAGCGACTCTACTTGGACCAAATAAATCTATGTGAATTAACTGCAAGGGTCTAGAAGTACTTACAGCGTTGATGGATTTAAAAGTTGACCTAGTTGCTTTATTTTTTTCACAATCAGCACATACCATGTCTCTCTTGAATGTGATTTTCGGGTGTCATTTTACCAACTTTTTCGTGCATAGCCGTGAGATAGTGTCCATATTTGCATGTCCTAGCCTCATGTGCCATAGTTAGCTTTCATCTTGGTTGGCTACCAGGCACTTTCCTGCATTGTTAGTACTTTCTAAAAAAAAACATAAATGTTGTCTTTTATAAAGTTAATACCATAACTATTATCTGCCAAGTGTCTTATGCTCAGTAGGTTATGTTTCAACTCTGTAACTAAACAAATATCTTTTATTACTGGGTAAGGAGACATACCAACAGTGCCATATCCAATTATATCACCTCTCAACTTATTTTTGAAGGAAACATATCATTCATTCTTTATCGATAGCGTAGCGAACAAAGATGCATCACCAGTCATGTGCCGCGAACATCCGCTATTGAGGATCCATTTGCTTCTAGCATAAGAGGGTTGAGGGTCCACCTACAAAACGAGTAGATGAATCCTTTCGTACCCATTTCTTCGAAGGTCCTTTCTGATTAGTCTTAGGAATCCAAACAAGTATTTGATTATCAACAAGTTTCCTTGCTGGACAATACTGTGATATGTGCCCGTGAGTACCACAGTACGTGCAAGTAAGTTTTAAAAATATGCTTTTCGTTTCTATGTTGACATGTTTTTGTGTCTTCTTTGGAAACCTATATATGAAAGCATAATTGTGATTGACGTGTTGCTTGCGTGCTTTCTGTGATTTAGTCATTTTGGTTGCATGCGTAGCATTAGGACTAACCTTAGGCTGTGTAACAGGGATGGCCTGTTTACCTAACTAGATTTCTAACTTTTTAGAAATAATACAAGACTCTTCATATTTGACAGTCATATCAATGAGTCTTTGCTATGTGACTAAGTGTCTCATCTTCTATATGTCATAAAGCTCTTGCATTTTGACATAGTCGCTTTCTTTTCGATGGTGAGGATAACCTCATGATAGTCTACTTTGAGCTTGGCTATCTCATCCGTGTTATCGATAGCAGACGTTTCTTTAATGGCTTCAAGAAGATTAGACAGTCGTGCTACCTCGGTTGTGCAAGCCTTAACCTCTTTGCGAGATTGCTTGTACTTGTCTAACACATTTTTGTGTTCATCAAGTAGTTCGCTAAAGGCTATCTCTAATTCATCGAAAGTAAAATTATCATACAAAGGGTTAGAAGATACCTTATCAAATGCCATAAGACATACATTGGCTGTGCAGCAGGGTCCGTCCTCTTCCTCTGACATACTGGCCTCAATCTCGTGCTAGATGCTTGTGTTTGCATACTTTTGACCTGTTGTAGCTTCATGCTTGATCTTTATCTATTATATGGACTATTTTTCTTTGACAGTGGACAATCCTTTTTGATATGCCCTGACTTCTTGCATCTGAAACATATGGTTTCTTCTTCATTACTCTCGTGGACGTCTCTCTTCTTTCGGTTTGATCTCTCAAACATCAAGAATTTTTTGAAGTTCTTTACTAGCAGGGCTTGCTCATCACCACTGGATGATTCTTCGTCAGAATCATTATATACAACTCTTTTGGCTTGTGCTTTGAAGGCGATAGATTTTTTCTTGGGAGTAGCTTCTTTAAATTCTTGTAGGTCCAACTCATGGGTCATGAGCTTGCCCATAAGTGTCTCCAGAGTCATTGTGGTGAGATTATTTCCTTTAGGGGGCGTTTGGTATGCGGAATACTTTATAGCCGAGAATTCTATATTCCCGGGAATCAAATTCCAAGGAATTAAATTCCCTGGAAAATTACATTCCCATGTTTGGTGACTATATAAATATTCCCAGGAAAAAAATAAAAAAATAATAATAACAAAAAAAATGAATAAATATAAAAAAATGGTAAAAACGACAAAAAATAGGTAAAAACGAAAAAAATGGTAAAAACGACAAAATAACAAAAACGAAAAAAACAACGAAAAATGACAAAAATCAGTTAAAACGACAAAAATGACAAAAAAAACGACAAAAATGTATAAACGACAAAAAATAACAAAAAGGGTAAAAACGACAAAAATAACCAAAAACACGACAAAAACGACATAAAATCGGTAAAAAACGACAAAAAAAACAAAATGCGGCAAAAACGACAAAGAACAACAAAAAATCGGTTAAAACGGCAAAAAATGACAAAAAAATCGGTTAAAAACGAAAAAAAATTCGGTTAAAAATAAAAAAAATCGGTTAAACGACAAAAATAACCAAAAGCGACAAAAACGAAAAATAATCGATAAAAATGACAAAAGGACAAAAAATCGGTTAAAACGATAAAAAATCGGTTAAAACGAAAAAAATGACAAAAAATCGGTTAAAACGACAAAAAAATCGGTTAAAAACGACAAAAAATAATCAAAAAGTGACAAAAAACATAAAAAATGGGTAAAAACGACAAAAAAAATCGCTTAAAATGACAAAAAGTTGGTAAAAACGACAAAAATTGACAAAAAAAGATAAAAACAACAAAAAAGGAAAAAAGAATGTTCAAAACTAATCAAAATTGATCAAAAAAGAAGAAAAAAAATTAGACAATTTTTTATTCCCGGGCAAAAAAAAATACCCACCTATTCTCAAGGGATTGAATTCCTATGTTTTATGGGTAAACTATTTACCCGGATATTTATAATTCCCGGGAATAAATTTTTTATGAGCCAAACAAACGTTGTAATAGATTTCCCATCTTAAATTTTCCCGGGAATAAAAAAAAATACCGCGTACCAAACGCCCCCTTAATGATCGCAGTTGCCTTTAGGTTCCAAATCTTGGTTAGAGCCCGTAGCACCTTCCTGATCTTCTCATGGTTACTATAATCCTTACCAAGAGATTGGAAAGGATTAGTAATATCTAGGAAACGAGTAAACATCTGTGTAATTGACTCGCTGGGTTTTATCTTAAATGATTCATACTTCTTCTGCTGGTTTTGGATTCCTTTACTTATGAGGTACCTTCATGAGTCACCGCAAGAAGTTTTCAAATCTCATGAGATGTAGTATAGGTAGAAACACGATTAAACTCTCTTTTGTCAATTGCACAGAATAGTGCATTGATGGCACGTGCATCTAGACTAACCTTTGTCTTTTCTTGGTCTGTATATTTGTCGTATGGCTTGTCTACCATTTCACCATCAACCAATATTCTAGCCGGTTTTTTATAACCATCTACTACTATAGACCAAAGATCAAAGTCAAGAGACTTTAAAAAGAAACTCATTCGTGTTTTCTAATAAGTATAGTTTGTTCCATCAAATAGTGGGGGTCTATTTGTGAATTGTCCTTCATCGTTGAATATTGATTTAACGGCTGCCATAAATACTCTCTAAAGTGTTATATTAGAATATAACCTGCTCTGATACCAATTGTATGACCGTTGAGCACCTCTATAAGGGAGATGAATAGAGTGTGCGTGTGCAGTGAAAATAATCACCACTTAAAAAAAACTAATAGATTATAAACTATGGCAGATATAAGAGATAATAAATTAAATGCAGTAATCAAGAGATAAAAGATCAAACTCAGTGAACAATGCGATATATACTGGTTTTCTTGTCCACTGTTAATCCACTATTCACAAGCTAAATGAGAGCTTGTCGTCTCTTTACAATACCGTGCCTTGGTGACGAGCGTACGACCGACTCCAACAAACTTGAACACGAAAACTGGAACATTTTCTGAATTGCGACCTCTTTACAACTCTTTGAACCAAAGACTCTAAATCGAACAGAATGTTACTGGCTTTGGATGAGAGTGGTATAGGCGAGATTTGAAAGCTTTAGAGCTTTGAAAAACACTTAGGAAGAGATAGAGAGAAGAGTGAAATGAGTGATTTAGAAATGTGAAAATTCTACTCTATTTATAGTATTTTTGAGGAGCGAACTCGGGCAGAGTTTGGATGCTAGGATCTCGCATTCGAACGTTGCATGCAGATTTGGAGGGAAACAAAATTTCAGAAATCTACTGGCCGAACTCGGTCCGAACTCAAACCGAACTCGATCAAAGTTCTGACCGAATTCTGTTGAGTCAGAATAGGATTTGCAGGCCAAATTACATAGGTTTGGTCTCTTTGGATATGTGGGTTTCTTTTGGGATAGATAGGTAGGCTTTTTCGTTTGTGGACTGAAAAAACTAAGCCCGTAATATCCTGAACGATCTCACATTCTATATTTCCTAGACTCGATAAAAATAAAAATACAAAAGAAAATATAAAATGAGTCGACCTTGATTATGATACAATCTTGTCTGGATGATGACGCGATGTTCCTTGTAGATGTAGGATGTACGCATAGTACGTTTTTCGGTATTAATTTCAGTAACCTGTAACATCTGTAGCAGTTCGTATATTTTGCATATCGACTTAAGTTATCATTGATTATCAAATCTGGTGTGACCATTTAGCCAATGGGCTAACATAGACTGCCATGGCTCTCCTACAACTCTGGAGTATTCCATCCATTATGAAGATGGAAAGCATGGTTGGAAAGCCTATCCACACCGACATCCCTGCGGCGAGGAGGCAAAGACTGTCTTACGCAAAGCTATTTATTGAGATAATGGCGACGGACATGCTTCCAAGGAAGATTGATCTAGTTCTACCTAATGGTGAATGGTTAGCCCAAGATATGGAATATGCGTGGGTCCCACCGTATATGAGGGGTATAGATGCTTTGGGCACACCAAGAGCAACTGCCATGACACGCCGCAGACGAAGGAGGTCAATGGTGATCAAGGGGAGCCAAGCAGGGAGGGCTTCAATCAGGAAGTACAACAACAAAGAGCAGAACCCAGTAACATAGTAGATGGCCATTCCCCTATGGACGAGGGAACTAACGAGGAGAGAGGCTCTAAAGGCAATGAAACAAATTCTCATTCGATACTGGGTAAGCATCATGGTCTGGAAGTCAAACAAGCTGGGGAAACTAGCTATAGTTTAGCTATGGTAATAGCTACTAGTCATAATAGCAACCGAAGAGGGAATGAAAGGAAAAACCAAGCAATGGAAGATCGAGCGGGTATAGAGGAGGAACCATCATGCTGAGCTAGGAGGAAGCTAACTCTAACCCAGACGTACAAGGGGACATGGGCAGTGAATACAATATAGGGAACAATAATATGGTGCTTACTAAAGAGAACCCAAAGTGGAACTCTCTGCTGAATGATAAAGCAAATTTGGCTAACAAAAGCAAAGAACATGAGAAGCAAAGATCTGAACACTCGAACCTCCCGACTTGTCCCAGGGAGATTGAGAGGAGCGTTATGGACGACTGCCTCCATTTATAAATGTTAGTTATCACATGGAATATTCGCGGTGCGAAATACATAGGTAAGTGGAGGAGATTTTAGATACGGTGAAGAGGAATAAGTGTTCCATTATTTCCATATTGGAGAGTAAAATAAAGTCGGCGATAAAGCTTCAAAGAAGAGTCTGCCACCAATGGGACTTGATACATAATCTTCCTATGTGTGAGATGGCGCGCATATAGGTTATATGGGACACAATAGTTTGGAAGGGACAAGTCAAATACCTATTAGAACAAATTATCGTAGTCAAGTTTACCAACAAAGGAGGGGTCGAAGTTGTGATAGGTACTGTCTACGGGCACAATGACAGAAGAAGACGCTTTTGACTCTGGAAGGACATCATCCAGATAGCGGCGGAGATGTCTGACCAACTTCCTATGGTTCTAAGTGGGGACTTCAACGCGATGCTTACAGAGTATGAAAGAAGGGAGGGAGACAGGTGTCGACGCATATCCTAGCCGACTTCCAAGACTGCCTGCTCAACTCCGGGCTATCATGTCTAACCAGAACTGGGCACTTATGGTCGTAGGACAACAGCTTGGTCACAAATAGAATCGCCTGCCAATTAGACAGAACACTGTGTAATAGCAAATGGTTAGAGACATACCCGAACAGTAGGTCCGAAGGGTTACACCGCGGGACTAGCAATCACACCCCTATAATTCTTCGCATGATTACTGAGCAACCTACCCGAAGAAGACCGTTTCGCTAGTGTAATGCATGGCCACATGAAAATGGATACAAAGAAGCGGTTGAACAAAGTCTTAACAGCAACACCCCAGGTAATGCTCAATTTCAACTTGTGCAAAAGCTTAAAGTAACCAAGAGTTCATTGAAAGCGTGGAATAAGATGCAGCCAAGGACATCTCTAGGGGACCTAGAGGAGAGACTTCAAAGTATATAGGACCGGTTACAATCAAACCCGATGGATCCCAACATAGGGGCTGCAGAGTTGTCCCTTCAAGAGGATGTTCGTCGTCGTCGGTTCCAAGATGAAATACAACTACAATAGCGGGCGAAATATATGTGGCTTAAAGATGGAGACAGATGCTTGAAATTTTTCACGCTACCATTCGGGCACGACAACATCGAAACACGTTCGGCCCGATCATTGGTGTTGATGGTAACACTCTGACGAATGACAAATATATAGTTACAGAGGCGGTCAACTACTATAAGGCTCTATACAATCAAAACCCATATGAGAATGAGTTCCCTGAAGTTACATACAAGCGTATAGTTACAGAAGCCGGGAATGAGACATTGCGTCGGGAAGTTACAATAGAGAAAATTGAGATGGTGATTACAAAGGTGAACCCGAATAGAGCTCCAGGGCCAGACGGGTTCAACTCGGCATTCTACAAACAGCATTGGTGCCAACTGAAGTATCAGGTATTTCAGGTAGTGTAAGACTTTTTTACACATGGCCGACTACTAAAGGAATTAAATTACATGTTCCTGACACTCATACCAAAGATAGAAGGAGATACGGCGTTAGACGACTTTCGACCGATTGCGTGTTGCAATTTTTTATACAAAATTGTTTCCCATATTATATGTGACAGGATGTAAGAGTTATTACAGGAACTGATCTCAGCTAACCAGACTGTATTTGTCAAAGGTAGATCTATCGCTGAGAAATGCCTATTAGCACACGAGCTGATCTAAGAGTTCAACAAACTGGAAGGGAGGAAAGGCTGCACCAAGCTCAATTTACGCAAGGCCTATGATATGGTGAACAGGGACTTTGTATGCCAGATCCTCTGCAGTATGGGCTTCGCAGACTGGTGGTTGGACAGAGTCAGAGAATGTATTACCTCGTCGACGTTCTCAATACTGATATAAGGACAACCTCTCGGGTTCTTCGAAAGTAATCAAGGTTGTGACAGAGGGACCCCCTATCCCCTTATTTGTTTATAATAGTTATGGAACACTACACATGCCTAATGGATATTGTTGTTCACCGGGGCAAGATTATGCCTCTCTACTGAAGGGTTTCATCAGTAGTATCTCACCTCATCTATACGGATGATTTATTGGTCTTCATTGAACCTTCTGAAAAGTCTATAGCGACGTTGAATGGAATCCTGGAGGAGTTTGGACGATTCTCTGGACTGCAACTGAATAGAGAGAAGAGCCATGTGAACTTCAATAGGACCTGCCTTGATAAAGAAGCTAGGTCGGTACAGCTCCCGATCGAGATGGGGAAGTTACCCGTGAAATATCTTGGGCTCCCTTTATCAGTCACATATGCTCGGGATGCTGATTGCCAAGGGCTCATACAGTATGTCCAACACAGGCTTGAAGGATGGCAGTCACAACTCTTATCATTCGGAGGAAGGATAGAACTTGTCCGCTCGGTAATTTTTGCAATTATCACATACTGGCTACAAGCGATATACATTCCAGAAGAGACTATCAAGAAGATAAAGAGGATATGCGCCAACTTTATCTGGTGAGGAGGCTTGCACATGATAGCATGGGGAGAGATGTGCCAGACGATGGACGAGGGCGGAGTTGGCTTGCGCTTCTTGAAAGTACTCTGCGAGGTAGCTATGTACAAATTGGCCTAGAAATTACTAGAAGGCAAATCCCTCTGGGTGCGGTAGACAAGTAACAGGTATCTTCGGGACACGAATTTCGAAAGCGAAGCAACTTAGGGTCAAAGAGATTCATCCATGGTCCAAAGGATGGAACTGCTCTGATACCAACTTGCACGCCCCGACCCGGGAAATCGCTCGTCCTCGCTAGAGTTCACCCGAATCATCGTCCTCGATGGGGCGTGATGCCGTACGAGCCTGGAGTTGCGCTCATACAAGGCAAGATAACAGGTTTACGTAAGTTTATCTTAAATTGATAGCATAAGCAACGGATGGGAACAAAGTAAACAATAAGAATCTCTTTTATTAATAATGAACCGAAGATTTAGAAAGGCTTTGAATAGCCCAACTAAATATGCCAACTGGCTACAAAACTCATGATCTCTCTAGCTCAAAAAGGATTATATTGTTCCATACATTATGCCTCTTTATAGCCAACAAGTAGTCTTCGGCCGAACATCTCCATGTTGTAAGTCCGAACGCCAATGCGGTAGCTCGCCTCAAAATGCTAAGGACTCCATGCCTCGGCGCATCTAAGCCAAGCCCCGCCCCTAGCCGAACATATCCTAAACGTACGAGCAAACTAGTAGGGGATTAGTACTTTC
Organism: Iris pallida; assembly: GCA_029216955.1. NCBI lineage: Eukaryota > Viridiplantae > Streptophyta > Magnoliopsida > Asparagales > Iridaceae > Iris > Iris pallida. Next base: position 7,241,104 of record JANAVB010037818.1, on the reverse strand, counting down.
GTCCTCGCAGTACTGATCAAGACCCACTTGAGTAATCCAACACTAAGTAAATTTAGTGAAGCATGCATCTTTATTTGGTGATCTTTCTATTTAGCCTTAAGATCAGTTTCATAGCAATATTCAAGCAGATATTGATAGCAACTAAATCATAAATGTGTCCAATATAGTGTCCCTGCAACATATACAGGTAGACATAAAAATATGAACATAAGCATAGTGATCGTGCCCATCTCCATCTCGTTTTGCCTATCCTGCAATCGTTAGAAATTTGCATAACCAGTCATACAATTCACGCAGCCAACCAATCAACTTAGATATATGCATAAGGGTGGCAGACTCTGCACCTGCACCCAATTCTAATCTCAGCCTACTGGTCCTATCTATATGAAGGTCACGACGTTCTGTGCCATAATGGATTGGTATCTTAAAGTGTAAGCCGGCGATCGCTTTGGCATGGATTGCTAGCCCCATATCAAAAGGATCCCAAACTTACTAGTATTGTGGCTTATCACATCAATAGGAGGGCGCAACCTATCAGAATGAAGTGCACCACCAATACCCCTTAATTACCTTCGCGGTCGAACGCTCCTGGCGCCCCGACAATTCTATGTTCTAGGGAAGCACGCCCGTGCATGGGCCATCCATCCAAGTCTATTGACCATATGCAATGCGTCCTGAGTTTCATACAACTAAACAAGTTTTCCTTTCTCTACTCCATTGGCATAATTCCCCAACTTAATCAATGTTCATTAGTGATCGTCCTAAAGGCCATAAACATTTCGAAGGCACCATGCCACATCCGACAGTTCCGTCATAATATTCGTGCCATAATTATTCTGTTCTGTAACGCCCCAGTCCCAAAATACTTAGGACTAAGTACGTAGACATGCCAGCCCTATAATAGATATACGTAAGCTGTAAATGTAGTAAAACCAAGGCTAACTAATCTCATCCACAAAATAAAAGAATAAAAGATATAATATAATCAATTATGAATTGTCATTGGTACATGTAGTTGGGCGGAGACAAATCCACTACCAACTACGAAAAAAAATAAATAAGAAAAGAAGGAGTTTGGCTAGCGAAGCGAAGACGATCAAAGTACAATTATCCTCGAAGAAATAGAGATGATCATGACCATGGCTAGAACACTTGCGAAGGACAAGAGCACACACCTGGAGAGATCACCAGGTCCTCAGAGGGACATAACAAGATACACAATATCATGCCATATAAACTGAATATAACTGCTCAATAATAATAAGTAAGATCGGATCATAACATGGTCCAATACCTCACCATTTGGATTAGCGTACCATCCCCCCAACCAAACAAGGATAGGAGATGGCACACTAACCCATAATGAAGTATCTTTCCAAGTTACGAATCCAATATGGTATCCGGACCCCAACAAGGTTCAAAACCTTCTTATCGGAGTAGTAAGCCACACCTACAACCAAACAAGGACAAGATATGGCAAACTAATTTACGATAAGTTATTGTTCCAAGCTACGGTCAGATACAAGTACCCAAACTAAGAGTACTCATACCTAACGGATAAGGGTACCTAACCAATCTAAGTGAATACAGTTTTAAGAACATCCTTCAACGCATAGGCCCTGGCTAAAATGGGATCGGTATGGTCCCCCCTTGGGGCACTAGAGGCCCAATCAATAAGAGCATAACGTTCCGCAGAACGTCAGTAGGCGTCAGTAATCATGGGTAATCTCACCCGCGTCTCCGGCGGAGCTTACGGGTTACAAAAGGTAAAGTGCATAGTAGTCCATACGCTAAGGTATTGTCCTCCCCGCCCAATGCCTACTATGTTGTATCCACAACACATATAACTTCTATTAACCGCTAAGTCAAACTAAGCATGCAACCTCTATTAGCGATTAATCCTATCGTACGGCTTATACGTACTAGTAGCCAGTCAGTCACGTATGTCCGAGTTCTATATGTGACTCGCAACAACGTAGTACAAATATGTCAAGGCCTATATATGCAACACATAAAGGGTGGTCCCTTAAATCTAAGTTCAATGTATAAGAAAAATAATACATAGCAGGAAATAGAACTAAACAGTAAAATTCTATCTAATTATGCTATGTATCACAGTTTATTTTACAAAAAATAAATAATAAATAAATGCATGAATATGAGCTAAAGTAAAATAAACAGCTCTGGCAAGGTATATTGCCTGATGTTACGCCCGGTGTGGTACGATGATCAAGATGACACGAATTTGAATTTGATGTTACAACTACACAAGACGGCCTGTCACGACCCACACCCGCTTTTCGGTCGCGAGTACGTGAGTAAGCCAGCTACGTATCAAGCGGACTCCAGCCCGACTCGAATACGTAAACGCTGTCAAGGCTATGGTATACTGCCAAATCATGGCAATGCAATCTATATCTCAATCCACAATAAGTATATAAAACATGAATGAACAATTATGGGTCATGGTCTGTAGCCCATTATCATATTATCCGATTAGACTCCAAAATGATATGAGTCTATAAAATAAGCAGAATATATCATGGTACAGAATATGAAGCATGAGAGGATAATAAAGAATTATCACAAGCAAATACCTATTTTTATATCGCAATCCTCTACTATCCTGCTCTGCTAACTAACTCCATGCAATCGCTAAACCTAAAGAGATCATCAGGTCCTCAGAGGACATAGCAAGATACATAAAAACATACCTATCTAGCAGTTTTATCATGCACAAGAAAATAAACAAGAAAAAAATAGGAACACGACAAATGACTACGAACACGAACATGAACATGAACACGAACACTAGAACAACTACGTATAAATGAACTGCTGAGTGAACAATGAACACGAGATCAATGGAAGAACCAAACCCTCGTCCCGAATGGACTCGCGGGTTTGAACTAATCACTAACTCTCGTCCCGAGTGTAGACTCTATAGTTAGTTCTAATCACTAACCCTCGTCCCGAGTGTGGACTCTCTCGTTAGTTCACGGCAAGGCACCCTCGTCCCGAGTGTGGACTCTCTGGTGCAAGTATAAATTAACATCTTCGTCCCGAGTGGACTCTCTGATGCAAATATAAGTCAACATCCTTGTCCCGAGTGGACCCTCTGATGCAAGTATAAGTCAACATCCTCGTCCCGAGTGGACTCTCTAATGTAAACAGATCAAGACAAACACCCTCGTCCCGAGTGGACCCTCTGGTGCCAAGGAAAAAAAATACCCTCGTCCGGAGTGTGGACTCTCTGATGCAACGGATCAACCCTCGTCCCGAGTGTAGACTCTCTGGTTGGGTAAAACGATAGTCAAGGATTTAGCAGTTCACTACATGCACTTGTTCTATGACATGACTCAAGCAAGGTAATGGTGAGAAACTCCAAGTATGAACCGCAAGACCAAACATGAACACGGCTATATGTAATGAAAAAAGCTCGACAGAATATAATACGGAAAGCACATGTCCATAACAATTAAAACTGGAAAATAAAATACAATGCATATAAATAAAACTGTAGAGGGAGGCAAGGTATACTTGCCTGTGGTCCTTGCACAAATCATAGTCACAAGTTGAGGATGAGGGGATGCCGATCTAGGAGCTGTCAACCTATAACAAATATCGCATCATGAACCGTGCACGAAAACTATAAATCAATTCTAATGTTCTAGTTCTAAATTCATGGAATAGTGGCTAGTTGGGTTACTAATCTAATAATAATTAATTATAGAATATTTCACTTAAAAACCTAATTTAATCTAATAATAATCTGAATATAATCTAAACATGCAAGTTTGGCCATCAAAAGTCGTGTTTTCTAATTTTGGAAACCATGGCACGCAAATCGAGATGTGCCGTTGACTATCTAGTCAAACGTTGTGAACTCTAGATTTTGAAAGTGAAACCTTGTAGATTTCAATGCCACGAGTAAGTTGGAATCAACCGTGTCGCAAAATCACGCTTTGGTCAAAAGATATCGCCGTTATGGCTAATCGTGACCAAAACGGTGATCAACCGATCAATTTTGAGTTCAACAGAATAACTAAAATACTAGATGAACGAATTAATTTCTGAAAAAATATATGTTGTAGAGATCTTTGTTATCTTTCCGAAACTTTAAACGGTTCATGATTTTGATTTTCGGTCCTCCCGAATTCTCGAAACACCGAAACGTGTCAAGTTTCGAACAACCGACACTCTACGAATTTTTCAGAAATTTAGGAATAATATATATGAAAATAATTATATATTCAGAAAGCTTACCTCGATACGAATCCAACAAAAAAAACGGTGCGCGAAAAGCACGTCAGTGTTGGCGGAAATCGCTTCGGGAAGTCGGAAACCCTAGATGAGTTCTCCCACAAAAGGCTGCTAGAATTTAATTAGGGTGGGCGAATATAAATATATATATATAGGAGAGAGAGAGAGAGGCGGTCACTCTAGCAGTTGGTGCCGACATGTGGGCCCCCCTGGGTGGATTTTTGGGTATTTATTATTTAATTCAGAAAATTATTTAAAAATTATTTTAAGTCCAAATAAATCAAAATAAATTGCAGAAAAATTCAGAAAAATTCTAAAAAATTCTAAAAAATATTTCTAAGTGTCTAGAATCTAAATAAAATATTTCAACACAAAATATCATCGTGTGGCCTCACAGTAAATTTCTAAAGTCTATAAAATATAATTTTTATAGGTTTTAGTTATATAAAAATTCCCAAAAATTCTAAAAAAAATAAGAAAAATTCTAAAATACTCTAGAAAATTTTTTTTAGTCATTTAGAGACCAAATAAAATATTTGGTCCAGAAATACCCCCGTATGACCTTACAGTAAATCCTGAAAGTCCTTAAAAATAATAAAACCTTAAATATTAAATACCTAAAAATATCCAAAAATTGTAGAAAAATTATAAAATAGCTAAATAATACATATATAAGATATTTAGAGATCATGTGAACACAAGCTGGTCATAAATCACTTGTGGGCTTAGTCACAACTCATATGATCATATAAAACTAAATGGTAACTAATCAAATAAAATAAAAAAATATTTTAAAAAATTCTGGAAAGGGGAGCTACACGGCCTCAGATGATGGCATGGACTATTCCATCGGGTCCAAACTGATCAATTAGTTAGGGTCGATTGGGGGAGGTACAGATTTGGCAAGGGAATATGGAGGATGGGATTAGGCACGGTCATAAGGATAATCGAAGAAATTTGATAAATAATATATAGACTATTTTAGAAAAATATTTATAATAATCTGAAAATATATTATGGTGCTTAAATAGTTTAGATAAATATTTTGTAAAGTCTAAAAATATCTTTTAGGCAAAGAAAACTAAGTTTAGTCACACTTAGTATTTCTAGTTAGATAAACTATATTTATTAGTAATAAATATTGAAAATACTAGAAATCATTTATACTTTTGGAAACAATTTTTCTTTTTGGAAATACTTATAATACGTGAAAACTATATATTTGATTTATAAAAATATTTTACGTAAATTGAAAATACTTTATATAGGGAACCAAATCAAAATACTTTTTGGTTAAATACAAAAATATGGAGAAGTCATTTTTATGGCTGAAAACATAACTTCTTATATATATATATATATATATATATATATGGGTAAAATCCATCTCTTTTTTTTTAAAGTTAGGAACAATATTTTCCTAGAATTCCTAAAAGGATAATATTAGCAAATGATTAATTTTAAAATAACAATACAATAATCATAATAGAATACAAATAATAAAAATAATAGTAATATTAAAAATATTGTATAACCAGCCATCTCTGCTACTGTATACATTGTTTAAAAATAAAAGTATACATGGGTTAGTAGTAATATAGTACACACAAGAAGACAAAAGAACACCACACACACAAAAAAGGCACCAAAATATCAAAATAAAACAATTAATGCAGATTATTGTTGTTCTGCTCTTTTTAGAAGAGGAAGCAAACATAACAAAAGGAGTCAAATTCTTAAAAGTTAAACGAGTGAGAGAGAGAGGTGGCGTGGAGAAGAAGAGGGAGGGTGAGGGATGAGAGGAGCTAGATGGAGAGGGAAGTAGGCGGTCGCAGATTCTGTACCGTCGGGTAGTGTTTGCCGTGCGCATCGGACCGTGGACCGTCAGCGTTGTCGTGATCAGGGCGGCACGATTGGTGGAGGTGCGGTGGACCTCAGAGGTACCCGCGACGATGGATCGGCCGATGTAGTGGTCGGGGAAGGGGGCGGTCACGTGCGTCGGATCGACTGTGCGAGCACGCGACAGCGGCTCCGAAGGTCACGACGGGGGACGGTCCGGAGAAGGTGAGTTAGGTCTCCTTGGGTTTTTGGTTTTTCGTGATGGTGGCATTCGTCGGTTTCTTTGATGGGTCTTTTTTGGGAGGTGGCGGCGGTGGCCAGCTGTGTGTATACTAGGAAAATTTGGAGATAAAATTTTTGGGTACGACGGTGGTGGTTTCCTTCGGTGATGGTGATGAAGGTAATGGCAGTGGAGGTGATGAAGTTTTGGGGCTGGGTTGGTCAAACTAAGGCTAGATATCGTCGATGGTCGGAGTTGAGAAGAGGGCTGTGACGTCATCATGGCGAGGGTCGATCTGTGGTAGTGGTGGTAGTTTGGGTGAGGCTGGCCGAAGTCGAGGCGTTCGACGAAGTAGGGTGGTGGCGGTGAGGAGTTGGGGATGTATTTGGCAGTCGTCCCTGATGACGGTGGCGGAACGGGGATAGGTCGGTTGAATGTGGCGTTGGACGCGGTGGATGGGGTTTGGCCGAGGCTGTCGATAGTGAGGCTGTAGGCTGTTCAAACGGTGGTGGTGATGGCAGCGGGTTCAGGCTGGAGGCTATGGCTTAGGCAAGGCCGAGATTCGGTCGGTGGCTGAGATGCGGGTGGAGATGGCAGCCGAGAGGGTAGGGTGACGGTGGTGACAATGGATCAGAAGGTGGCCATGGCAGTGGTGGTTTTGCCGTCGTGGCAGTTTCGTATGCTGGAGTCGGGACCAGGAGGAAACGGATGATGGATTTGACGAGTATGAGTCTATGTGTTGGACACGGAACAAGATTTATATGTAAAGAAAATTGGAATAAGATATTGGAAAGTCACCCGGGGTCGGACTCGAGGCCGTCACGGCTAACACGCGAAGGATTTGGACACCGACACGATGCACTCACGTTGTTTGTGGTGGATGGATTTATGGAGTAATTTGTGGAGAAAACATATGGAGGCTCCCCTATGTATAGGGGGTGGGACTCCTAGTTGGATAAGGAGTAGAAAAATTTAAATCCCATTTTCGATAATTTACCACTTAATTTAAATCAAATCAAAATTACTTCAATCAAATCCAAGTCCATATTTAAACATTAAATAAATCTTATCTTCAATTGAAATGCTATTTAAAATAAAGTAAATAAAATCTTTTTCAAATCTAGATCACCATAATTAATTAAATATTAAATCAAACAAAATTTTAAATTATCTTTTATAAACACTAAAATAATAATATTAATTAATTTCGAAATAAGTATTAAATATTTGAACAACCTTTTTCAAGTAAATAAAACAATTACAATTGGTTTCGAAACTATATATACGAATCTAATTTCATGCTCCTTACATACAAAAAAATATTTATATACATTCTATTTTCGAAATTAATAACCGTATTTGTATAATAAATAAAATAACTTTTATAAGAAAATAAAACCTATGTTTTGGCAAGGATTTGCTATGACACTAATCAAAGCAAAATGTACTTCCATATAATTATTTCGAACTAAAATATTTATTCGTTATATTTAGTAACAATTTATAGTACAATTAATTCAGAAAATATTTCGTATCACGCATTCGTACAATACCAATAAATAAAAACAAGTGCCAAGATAAATTTAAAAAAAATCCTAGTAAAAATTTAGGAGATTTACATGTTCGCCACGAAGCCATCTTTTATGAGTCCCGTGCACATATGTACACTTTGACACATATCTTCTTTTCTTCTGTTTACCATAAAAATCAAAGACAAGTATTACAGAAACACTGAAATTGATTGCAAACTCGCTTGTACAAAGAAAAGCCTAGAAAGAAATCATAGGAAACAATCTAAGTACAATTGTTTAGTTTTGATTCTGGGGGTGACGGTGGAGGCTCGGGAAAGTGCTATCAACTCTGTCTTACTCCGTGGACTATCTGACGCAGTCTTTAACTCTTGAAGAAATTGTCTTTTTGAAGGTTGCCAGCCTTTTGTAGGGGTATGGCACCCTACTATTTATAATAGAATGTATGTTGAGCCGCATAGATGGCCTGTGGCCACGTGACTGATTGGCACGCGAAGACCCGCTCTTAGGCTGCCATCTGTCGATTAGTTGGAAGTTTGTTGCAGCAAATCTGGGTAGTTTAGGACTTGGTCAAATTACTACATTTCCTGTCGCAAGAATCTTTTTTTAGCTGCATAGATCTCTCAGTTTCGACCATGTGGGCCGCATGAGCCTCATGCGGCTTAAGTCGTAAACTTCCTTAGCCCAGACATAGCTTAAGGATTTAAGCCGCATAGATTCTGTATTTTGGCCGCATAAATCTCATGAGGCTTGGATCACAGTTACTCTTGGGTGCATGAAGTTCGGAGACTTTGGGGCCACATATGTCTGAGTCGCATAAGGTTCATGAGGCTTAGGTAACACTCCTTCTGGCCGCATAAAGGACGCGAACCCTGCTTTTGGGCGACGTCTCATGTCTTATCTTTTTGTCGAAGTGTCAGAACTGTCATTTTTTCAGTTTTGACAGGACTTGTCAGCTTTAGCAGACGAACTGCTCCTCTTGGCCGCATATCTTTCTTCTACTGCTGGTTGTCGACGGGACGCATAAGTCATTAAATCAGT